>WSYH01002765.1:34063-52499 GCA_036426205.1 Ascaphus truei | reverse complement strand
CAATTACAGCACATTATACCACTGCCATGTAACCCCACTGAGTGTCCTGTGCTCCAACCCCGGGGGGATGGGGGGGTTGGGGGAAACCCACGGCCATTCTGTTGGGGGAACCGTCGTGGCAAAAAAACGTGGGGGGTTGTTGTGCCTCTCCTCGTCCTCCCTCTGGCCCCCCCCCTCCCCAGCCGCAGAGGCTGATGGAGGGCGAGCCACGTGGCAAGGGAATCCCCCCTGGCTATTCCCTGGTACCGGCAAGGGGATCCCCCCGTTCCCCGGAGGCCCCCCTCCCCGCCCGCCAGCTACCAAGGCTGATGGAGGGAGAGCCACGCGGTAAGGGGGATCCCCACTAGCTATCCCTTGGTCCGGCAGGCGGATCCCCCCCTTCGCCGGAGGCCCCCCCCTCCCCGCCCGCCGAGCAGCCAGCCACGGAGGCTGAGGGAGGGAGAGCCGCGCGGTAGGGGGATCCCCCGTGGCAGCACTCGCCGGCTGCCTCGCCACTATCCCCTGGACAGCCATAGCGGAGGCGGAGGGGGGGGATGCTGCGATCGGGCCCAAAGGGAGACTACAAACTCACCTGGAGGAGAGGAGAGGACACTAAACTTCGCAGCAGACCGGGAGCAGAATGGAAGATTCAGCTCCCGGCTGCCTCTTTTGTACTGACCTAGGCCTGATTTATTGTCAACATGAAAGGACCACAGGAACTCACTAAATTTTGAACCTGACGGTTGTGTTTTTTTGGATGGCACAAAATGTGTATGTATACCTGATGCATCAGATCTACTTGGTAAACCAGTAGCCGTACACATCAATTAAGGTTAGCACCCCTCCCTACCATCTAGGATTAGTTTCAAATGACTAGCAATATTGTAGCCGTACCATCACTACCACCTCTAGTCTAATTATAGTGCAGTTGTGGGACACTAATGGACAATAGTGGTTTTGCTATAACTGTCAGTTTCCTATTAGGTTACACAGCTAACCTCTCCGTTTTATTTCAATCATTTTAATTACTTTTGGTTCCATACTGCTGCATAAACACATGTTAATTGTTATTAATAAATATGAAGTTTTTAACAATAGATTGAGGTGTATCTCTAGTGCGGCTACGTTTATAGGAGCTTTCTTTATCTTTATGATCAATATTAACCTCTTCCCTGCCAGCACACCTATAACTTTTTATTGCAGTTTTTGTTCCTATACCACAGGTTATAATATTAGGTTTTCCCTCCGTTTAAATGAGATAGGCAAGGTGCACCAATTTGACCTTGGTCGGATTCCACCCCCCTCTGTATATATATATATAAATATATGTATATATATGTATATATATATATATGTTATATGTATATATATATATATATATAGATAATATATACGAACTATTAGGTTAAAGATTAATGGTTGAAAGACAGGTTTTGCAAGAAAGGTCTAAGACATGCAAATTGAATATACAGGATAATATTACAGTATATATATATATCGATATATATAAATATATATATTAGAAGATATATATATAGTATATATTGCGGCGCGCCACACACACTAATAACGTTTTTATCCAACTTTTCATTTATCATTTGTAGAGTAGACAATGACATTGTCGCCCAGACGCGCCTAGTTTTTCAAAATGTAACATCTCTTCTAGTGTAAAATGATACTTCATATAAAGAGGTTAGGGATCCCCGTATAAAAGGACTATAATGTCTCTTATTCCAATCCAGTATATGGATGATCTTCTCTTATCACAAGCTGGCTAACATGTGACAGGGCTCAGAGTTAGAAGCCCAGAATGTGACTATACTGACCATTCTCATTCTAATTGCAAAAAAATATTGTGTTGGTTTCTGACAGACTGCCGGCGTTACAGCTCAACCACTCTGTTCTAGTATGTACCAACTTTCTGCACAACCGCTGACGGTGGGATCTCTGCAAGGAGTTTTTCACCGATCATTGGCAATCAAATCTGTGGCTTGGTTAACGGATCATTTCTCCAGCTTTTTATCGTATGTTTTTGAAGTAGATTATCTTTATTTAGTTGTAAAGATATTTATTTAGTTTAATAGATATTTATTTAGTTAATAGATTCGATTGTAAAGTTTAATAAGTATATTTCTTAGTTTAATAAGTCTATATAGTTTCTTAGTTATTTAATTAAATGATATTTCTTAAGTTGAAGAAGGTTAATGTATGTCAGTAGGTTTAATAAATTCATATTTCTTAGTTTAATATGCTAATTTCTTCGTTTTTTCCCCCCCCCCCCCCCATACTTATATTTCTTAGTTTAATAGTATATTTTTAGTTTAATAAGTTATCCTTTCTTAGTTTAATAAATTATTATTTTCTTAGTTGGTAATAAGTTATATTTCACGTTAGTTTAATAAAAATTCTATTCTTAGTTTAATAAGTTAATTTCTTAGTTAATTAAGGTATATTTGTTGTTAATAGATTCTATATTTGTTATATTTTTTTTGATCCTAGCACAGTATAGATTATATTTACTAGTATCCTAAGTCTCTGCCTTCTCAGTTGACCCACCCATTAGGACCCGTGCGCATTATTTCACATCTTTTCGGAGTCGCTTATTTTCTATTAGACCCTCGGAGCGAAACCTAAAGGGTGTCAGCTAAGAAGAAATTTGGCATCAGACAAGGAGGCAGCCAGACCGCAAAGTTTTTAAAGACAGAACTTTCCAAGGGAGATGAATTGACAATTTGCGGTAAGAATCTGATTAAAGGACAACCTTTGTGAAGGAACCGGGTGAGGTTTCGATGCGGGACGTGAGGGGGACCCGGGTAAAGAGGGCGGGCCTGGTGGAAGAGATGAAGCAATGGTGGTGTGTCAGATTGGTGGGCAGGCAACTATCGAGAACGCCAAAAATGATGGGGATTTGCTGAACACCAAACACAAAACAATCAGTGATATACTTTTACCGGTGCCCCTTAAGTCTCAGGGATAAGGTAAGACCGCGCATTTAGTTCCAATGGGATTACAATAGATTGATGGAAAAGGGCACACGGATTGAATAAAAAAAAGAAATTATTGTGCCCACAGACTAAAACTCTGTTCGGCTGCTGGCATCTTTATTATGGCTTTTAGTGGTTTTAGCAACCAGTTACGAGAAAGTCCAGCAGTGTTGAAATGTTGTTGTCTATGGCAATGCAAGAGAAAACAGGTTGGGGGGGTCGGGTTCTCGACAAGGTCAGTCACGAAATCCATGGGTGAGGATACAAGGGTCGGCAATAGTCTTGGACCCCGGGAAAGCTGTCTGTGGGCCCATATCAAGTGCACGTAACATGTCGAAAGGACACAGGTATGTTTCCAGAATGATGTTAGCTGGGATTTTGAGAGGTATCATTAGAAGGTCAGGTGCAGTCAGTTGCCAGCGCATGCAAGGTCGTCAATATGAGGAAGAGTCGATGGAGGAGTAAGTTTGGAGCTTTGTGTGGTTTTCTTACAGCAATTCTCTTTAAGCACGGGCCGGCCCGATGCAAACATCGAATTTGATGGGGGGTGACTGGATAATCTTTATTGGGGAGGAGGGGCCTCCCCCGGCGCTTTACGTGCTTGGCCCCCTCGCTCTTACTCACCCACTAGCATTCCTAAATTAACATTGACCTGGAAATAACAGCGCATTCAAGGCACTAGGTTAAGGTAACACGTCTACCCATTGTACTCAACCCCTAGACTCCCCGCCCGTCCCATTCCTACCGGGCGCGACCCGAAATGGCAATCCACCTCCCCGGCCCCCACTTTACCAGCTCGCCCGCGACCCCCCCTTACGCCCCCTTCTAGGACCAGTGTAAACAGGATTGTTCCCCCCTTTTTCCCCCCGGGGATATCGAAAAGCCAGCAACGTGATTATCAAAATGAAGGCCGAGCGTTTATCTATCAGATCGTCGGTGGAGACAACCTGTAGTGGGGAGGGTGGAGCGGGGTAGAAGGGGAAAAAAAATTAAACACACCTCCCAGAAAGCCCGGTCAACCCGGGACCACCTAACAGCGCAATTGGTTACAGGGACCGGCGGCACGTCCCGCCCCGTTGGACATACTGCCTTTTATTTGGTTGCGACCCAAAGGAGGGGGACAGCGGGACTGGACTTGCGAGGGGGCGACAGCCGAAGGCATTGGGAAAAAGGTATTGTGCACCATGTTTCTTTAATAGGCACATTTCGGCATACAGTATAAGAGGCTGAAGACACTCAGAAGGGGAATATGGATTACTAAGATGTTGTAGCCGGTGAAGGAGGAACAAGAGGGAAAATTTAAGGAAAATAATAAAACTGAAGATCATACCGCTAGATCCGTTCGAATGGCCCAAGAAGCGTTCGGGAAAGGAATAGGTGGAAGGATGGTGATTTGGGTGATTTATTGATAAATTATTGACAAGCCCCGCTACACTGTGTAACCTCTGTCCACATTACCTGCAACTTCAATGACAAAGAAATAGACACGATTGTTCTTTTTTTTAACGACATATTTATAGCGCCTAATGGGTGGAATTCAACTGCTCGAGAGGTTCAAGGGCATGAGCAGTCCGTTTTACTAACCAACTCAGCGACACGTTTCTTTTGTTGGGATCTAGTGATTTTAAATCCACCAGGACAGACGGGGATATCACACTGTTATTCGCCATTTTTCCTTTCCCCTACAATTTGCCTGGCCCCTATAAGACAACCAAAATCCCCCGCTTCGTCCTCCCCCTCCAGCTCTCCTTCTGGGCTGCCCCACGGCATCACTCTCCTGGTGGACATCAGCACAGATCCCGTGGATCGGAGCTCCGCGCCCGCAGTCAATAAAGAAATCGCAAACCAAGCCGAGGAAAGCGAGCAGTCGTAAACGGTAGATCACATTACCCCCCGTCCTGTCGCGTCGTCGCATCTGTTCGAGCTCCCCCATCTCAACGGGCAGCCGGTTTGCGTGTGCTGGACGGAGGCAAGGGCTTTTCCACTTTCAATCATCCCAGTGCCACGAAAGGTAGAACGAGCACAAATCAGTAGCCTATGAAGCTTTGTTTTTGCGCGTTGGTGACAGAGTCCCGTGTTTTCAACGTGTTGAGTCTTGCTCGGTGTTCGAGTCATGCGCTCCGGTAGGCCGAGGAAGATGAAGCGCGGGAGAAGCAATTGGGGATCATAGATGCAGGGGGAACAGCGGATGTCCAGGGGGACTGTAGGTTGGACTGAATGAAGGCGGCCCTCAGTTTATGAGGGATGGGTAGTAGGGCAATAAGAAGAGGGTTGAAATGCGGAAGGATGCGTGGAGGTCTAGACTAAAAAATAGCAATGAGGGACAGAACAGTTAGAGCGTGCTGTCAACTCAACTCGCTTGCCCTCATTGCGCCCACCCGCTCTTCTCCCCAAACCCGTCCCCAAACCCTCCGGCTGCCATTTGTGACAGTCAGTACCGATTCGATATATAGCCCTGCGGCCGAATGATATAAGTCCTCCCGGGTGCTGGGACGGATTCGCCGGGTGGACCCTCGGGGTCCGGCCCCCGACATGAAAAGATTCCCTCCCCGCCCGATTGCGGGCGCGCCAGGTGGTGTCCTGACTAGGGGCGAGGAGGGTCGGCAGGGGCGCGTAGAGAAGGCGCGGCCGCGCGCGGAATGCTTGGGCGGTTTCGGATGGCTGGGTTCTCGCCGCGTACACTGCGGCACGTTGGGTTAGTGGGGTGCTTTGTATAAACGGGGGGGAGTGGCTGGGGCTGAGGTGACCTTGGTAATACTGGGCCTTGGGAGGGTTGTATTAACTGGGTAATCTGGAAGGCCCTGGGGAGGTGGGTATTGAACAGGTTGTATTTGCGCTGGGAGGAGCCGAAGCTGGTCTGAGGCAGCTTAGAGAGTTCCGCTTGTTAGCGGGAGGGAAAATCGGTTTCCGTTAGACTCTTTTTATTCGAGTAGTTTTTTTTTAGAACTCGGATTGGGGATGGGGGTTTATAAGCTGGCCCAGGAGAAAGCTCTTGCGATACCAGAGTATCACGGGCTGAGTTTTACCAAACACTTAAGTTGTCCATGCAGCAGTATATGTGATACGCAGCACGTGAAGGGTGGGGTGAGGTGGTGTGGTTGGTTGCACTATTCGGTGACACCAGGACGCCGATGGCGGGCTACGAGGCGGACGGAAGAGGCATACGATAAACAGCGGGAGTCAAGTGGTGAGAATGGAAGGTGCCGGTCGGGTACCAAGGACGGCCGATGAGGGCCAGACGAAGAAAGCGGATGTAAGTCTGGAGACTTCGTGGTGGACGATTAGGCACTACGAGGTGGAATACGAGCGGCTGTGGACGGATCTGCTTGTTCTACCGTTTTTTTTAGGCGTGGCGAGAAGATCCATGGCGCAGGTAGCAGCAGACAGAATACGAGAGGTTCTTTTGAGAGGTGTTTACAGAGGACAGTCTGCTGCTCAACCTTTTTGAGGAGGACAGAGACAGGGAGAAGGTCGCGAGGAGCCAGGGCGGTAGATCCAAGGGGTTATTCTAGGGGCCCTGAGAGTGGTTTTTGACCGCAAGGAGAGGCAGATAGATCAGGGAAGGCTGCTGGGAGGGGCAGGTAATAGGGGCGATTGGGATATTGGGGTTGTACGCGTGAGGTGGAGAGGGTGAGATGAGAACAAGGAAGCAGGGCCGGAGAGGGTTTCATGCGCCCGAGGCAAAAACGTAAAATTGTGCCCAGTTGTATAAAAATTAATAAGATAAATAAAATATATAAAATAACTTAGTGGCGTAGCTATCGGGGGCTTTGCAGGGGGTGCGACCGAACCCCATAGCTGCGACGCAGAAAGAAAAATAAAGGGCGCCATAAATACTGGATAAATAAACAAGAATAATCATTTTTAAAAAAAGATAAATAAATAGAAATATAAATTGAAAAAAATATGAATGATTATTAATGCGCCCCTAAGTGTATCCTTGGCCGACCTAGGTGACCGCCTAAGGCCAGCCGGCCATGCGCGGTATGCGGGAGAAAAGGGTTGAATGGGATAGATAGCAGTGGGGATGGGGGAGCAGGTGAGTTATACACAGGGGCACACAAGGGCCCCTATGCACCCGCCATCATCTCTATTAGACTGCGTGTGTTGTCCCTGTGTATAACAAGCTTGATCTGTTGCTGTTCACAATTGATCTCTGCGCATGTTGATCCATGGTACATTCCGATCGCCCATTTTCAATGGGGTCAGGAAGGAATTTTTTCCCCCCATTGCACAGCACGGGGTTATGTTTCAGACTTCCTATGGATCACAGCACTAAACTGCCTTCTGTGCTATGAACGTATCGTGAGTCTTATTACACCCTGCAATTGTCTCACTACTTTTGCTGCCGGAGGGGCTGCAGAGAATTGCTCCTCCATGCCCCGTGTTACTATATCGTCTGCAATGGCTGCAGGCCACTCCAGCACAAGAGATCATTTATTTAAATAAAATACTCTCTTTAATCCAACTATGTGTGTGTATTTTCTACTACGTGTATCTATTGCTAACAGCTAAGGATCTTCCCCCAGGCTCGCTTAGTGCAACAGGTCAACTGCCAGACCCGGGTGTGAAAAGGTTCCTAGGGTCACATATACAATGCTGCCAAACACGAAGTTGAAACAGGGAGCCCCTCTGATCTCATATCTTTTATAACACAAAATCGGTATTTTATCTAAACAAGGTTCAAAGAAACAGTACATGGGAGTTGCTACAAATATACTCTCAATTACAAACCACTAGCAAATCATTCAGAGCTTGAGTGAGCGAAAAGATTAAGGGTTAAGTATCTCATGTACAGTATATCGCAGTGAGGTGTTCTGACGATTAAATGCAGGGGGCAAAGGTTATGAGATATCAGCTAATGATGATAGTACAGAGTCTGACCGCTGATCATGCAGTTACAGCATGGAACCGGTGACGGCATCTGCTATACGGGCTGATCCGGAGGACATGATCTTCTGGTGACCTGCTTACCGGTTGATGACCGCTTTACCGGTGACGGCTTCCCTTCTTCCAGCTAAACTGACCCTGAATTTGTGGCCCCGTGTCATCTCCCACTTAAAACTTTATTGGCATATCTTGTTTTGACTCAGGTCTTTGTCCCTTGGCGGTCTCTCACACAGTTTCTTTATACAGACATTTTCTATACATTCATTGTGGGTTGAGAACATCTGAAGACTCTGAGACACATCAAAGGGCGGTACGTGTTGGCTGAAGATTTTTAGAGTTCTCAATGACTTAGGGGCGCACTATGCACGAGAGCAGCGCTGGCAAATAATTGGACATTGGGAAAAATGTACCTGTAAATGGCGTCGATTTTATCTTCCATATGCCGAAAGGTCAGACAACTCATGTTAATAATATTGCTTGATTATGGAGATTTCAACCGGCGAGCTGCGCGCTTGTGTGATGATGAAACATGTGAAAAAAAAGATGCGTTTTTTTTTCACTGTCGCGGGGAATTCCAGTTCCTGCCACACTTTTTGTTGGAGGAGCTAATGTAGAATTTCTTCCATTTAATGGATGCGGAACAGCCGATAGAGGAGATCGTGCCTCTTCGCATACGGCCCTTTTGTTTAAAACCTGGCGAGATTTTGGTTCTCGCCAGACGTTTGGGTTTTTGCGGCGAAGTTCTACTAAAAAAAACAAAAAAATGGTGCTTTATCTAACTCGCATTTAACAACCGGATTATAGCCATATTAGCGGCTAAACAACGCCGAAATTCGTGTCGCGATTCTGCTCTCTGCACCCATAGGCTCCTTTAATACTGGATTAGCTTTTTGGCTTCAGTTATTTCTATGCGAGCGTCAAAAGACCTGTATACAGAATTGGCCTCGTTACCTTCTTTATCCCACACATGCTTTGGTTTAGAGTATAGTTTATACTTATGTCGGATTAGCATGAGGACATTTTTATAGGTTCTAAACGGGTTATTGTGGGAGCGCCGTAGATCTATATCCTATATGCACGCAGACCCTCGCCTCTATGACTTGAACACGTACTTCAATTGATTTCTTTGAGACTTGAAAACTGGTTATTTTCCATAAAACAACCTGATTTTAAACACTGACAAGACTGTAACCTGGTATTTGGGACCAGAGCTAAATTTGCTTAAAGCCTGCCAATGACAGAGATATCAGATACAAAACCAGCTCTAATACCATCCTAGCACCTGTTACTGGTGAAATATTCTGGGCATATAGTTCAACTCCCATTTAACATTTGGGTTGCACATTGATACCTGCAACATCTCAAATTCCTATGCCAAAACTAGGTGTACTTTCCACAGAAACCAATATCCTCCCTACCAGGCCCTCATGCACGTAAAGCCTTGTTACAGCGATTTCAGTATAAGCCAGAGAAGCTGGGCGAGTAGAGCAAAAATAACCGGTGTTTTTTTTGCGGAAAATAAAATAAATAATAAGATATCTGACGAGCGCGGTTGGATAGTAGCCCACATTTCGGCATCGGTGTCGCCAGTTTTTTATAACAACTACGCTCAATTCTATACACTGCGAAACACTTTATTCGAGCTCGGCTGCAGTCCCACGAATTTAGGGTATACCCGCGGGTTATTGATGGGTTTGTGATGACTGTTTCCTCCTTGCCGCATCCGAGTCGCATTGAGTATGTTTTCCATGAGGGATTTGAAGGCAGTTTATTCCCGCCTGGCTGCAATATTGCCACAGTTACTATATATATACTGCATTACAATTTCATAATGTTATGCATGATGATGGTAGGGACACAGCGAAAGCATGCAGCCTATTAAATCCTAATCTATCATTAACAGATCAGCCGCCATCAAGCAAGGCATTGAACAAGGAGGGAAGGAAATGAAACGGGGCTTGTAAGCAGGTGAGGTGGTAGCGGCCGCATTCAGGTATTGCCAGGCTAACCAATACCTGGGTATGGGTCCTTTGCCTGTTCGAATAAAGCATCCCCTTGTGCGGGGCAGTAAGCCCTGATCAGCTTAGTTGCGGCCTGATCGCCACTTTAAAATTGTGTTTCTTCTCCGAAATTGTCCCAGCCACAAAGTTGTGAAAGAAGGGGGGGTGACGCTGCTGGCTGAAAATCAACATTGCATGTGTCTGTCCGGAGCTGCTATTCCATTAATATCAGCACCAGAGAACCCCGGCATGAATCCGATTGCATAAAAAAATGCATTTACAGGCAACTTCATTACGCCAAGGACAAGTGAAGGGGTTATACACCCTATGCCAGGTTATTGTGGTAGCGGGGTGGGAGGGAGGAAGGTGGTATTTGCACCTGGGGTGGGTGTTTAGGCCTTGCCAGGGGTATGGGGGATGACCCCACTCTTACTATTTTTCCACTTAGATCCCGTAAAACCGCTAAGGTTAAGGTAAGGAAGGGGAGTTAACTGACTCCCACTACCCCACCACTGGTGCGGGGGGGCCTAAACACCACACACTCCTTGGGGCCAATACCCCGTTACCACCCCCGCTACCCACAATATAACACACAAAATACACATACCCAACCCCACGCCCAAATGGGCCACAAATCAATCAGGGTCGCCCTATTAAACCATTAAATATTTTAAAACCATTATTTTGTGTACACCAGGATATTCACATAGGGGTTAGGCTATGTTATTCAGTGAGGGGTGTATGCTTTCGCTATTCCAGATACGGACAGCACAGGCGAGCAGATTGGGTTCTCTGGCTCTGTCCTCCCTGCTCCTGATCCTTCCGTAGAAGGAACAAAGAAGAAGAAGGCAGGCACACGTCCGGGTTTTACTCAAAGGAGGTTAGTTTAACTATGCCAATAAAGTACACAGTTTCGGACAGTAAATACTGACTATCTCAAGGTTGAAGGCTGCCAAACCACAAAGAAACAGTCAAAATATATTACCACCCCCCCTGATACTCACCTCCCGGCTTCGACCCACATAACCAGGAGCTGACGCCACCTGATGACGTCAGAGCTCAAAATATGGGCCCCCCTGTGAGTCAGACGTATAGGTCTAAATCCCTGGCACTACAGCGTAGAGCTGTCTTGGACGGATGCAGCCAAAGCCACAATGGGGGGTGTTCAGTCTGGGGAGAGGTGTGGATGTGGTGCAGTCCTCCAAGACAGCTCTATGCTTGGGGTGCGTGTATTGACAGGGAATTTAGACCTAGACGTCTGACGTCAATAGGGGAGCCAATGGTAGCTTTTGATTATAATCAGTGTGGCGACTCCAAATACTGTTATGTGGCAGAGGGGGGTGGGGTTGCATCCGCTGGTTTTTATGAATTTATAAATAAAGAGATAGATTTTGCAATGACCTGCTTTGCTCTGGATGCATGGTTGCGCGATGCACTTTCTCTGGGGTCCATCGGAGGGACTTGCTGACCGGGTTGGCTGGTTATGGGAGACTGCCGACACTTTTATGGGAGGACTGATGACAATGGGCTTGGGTGGGGGTTATGGTTTCCCTGAGACTGCTGACACTTGGGTGGGGGGTGGTTATGGGAGCTTGTTGACACTGGGTTTATGGGAGTCGCCTGACACTTGGGTGGGTGGGGAGATGTCTGACACTTGGGTTGACTGCCTGAAACTTTGACTGCCTGACACTTAGATGGTGGGTGGGAGATGCCCGAAACTTGGGGTGGGTGGGTGGGAGTACGGCCTGATGCAAATGGTTTGCAAGGCGTGGGTGGTAGAGATGACTGAACTGGGTGGGGGGGGGAGAGCTGCCTGCACTTGGGTGTGGTGGGAGATGCCTGACACTTGGGTGGGTGGGAGACTGCCTGACACTTGGTCGGGGGGTGGGAGACTGCCTGACACTTGGTGGGTGGGTTGGGAGACTGCCTGACACTTGGGTTGACTGCCTGACCCCCGTGGGTGGGTGAATGAACTGCCTGACACGTTCGGGGTGGGGATGACTTGACACGGGTGGGGCAGACTGACTGACACGTTAGACTGCATGGCTTGTGGGGTGGGTGGGTGATTGGACTGCCTGACATAGCGGTGGGTGACACGGACGGGAACACGTGGGAGTGATCTGACTGGCACCGTGGTTGGACTGATTGACACGGGGGAGTGGTTGGTGTTCTGTATTATACATTCTGTACACTTGATACACTAAAGACACTGGGAGGGGGCCAGTTCCATAGGTCACACACACACTAGGGGGGGCGCAGTCACACACCACAACACAGAATGGTGAGCGGGGGCAGAAAACCCACAAAGAATGGGGGTGGGGGCAGTCACACCCACACACGATGAATCGGGAGAGGGGGGCAGACACACACACAACACAGATCTTGGAAGAGGGGGGCACTAAACACAGAAAGGACGAGGATCAAAAGGGGTCACAGAGGGGGCAGACAACACACAACAAGACAACAGTGACGGGACTGTGGCGGGGCAGTCACACATTACGGGACGGGGGGCCAGTCACACAACACACAGATGGGAGGGGGGCAAGTCACAGAACTGGAGGGCATACACACACGCTGGGAGAGGGGGCAGTAGGCAGTCAACACACATCAGACATGGAGGAGGAGGGGCAGACAGTCACACACACACACAGACTGGAGGACTGGGAGCGGTGGCAGTCAAAAATACACTGGGAGGGGGGGCAGTCAAACACACACAGACTGGGAAAGGGGGGCAGTCACTACACTACACAGACTGGGAGAGGGGGCAGTCACACACACACCGATGGGGGGGGGAGGGCACGTACACACACAAAACAGAGTGGAGGGGGGGAAGCCACACACCACATAGGACTGGGAGGGGGGTAGTTCACACACACACTGGGAGGGAGGGCAGGTCACAACACACTGGGAGGGGGGCCAGTCACACCCCACACTGGGGGGGGGCGTCACACCACCCACACTGGGGTTGGGGGGCAGTCACACCACACACTGGGAGGTGGAGAGGGGATGGCAGTCAACACAAACTGGGCGGGGGGCAGTCCACACAACACTGGGAGTGGTGGGCAGTCACACACACTTTGGGTAGGGGGGGCAGTTCCCACACACACGGAGCGGGGCAGTACACACAAACAGGGAGGGGGGGGGGCCAGTCACAACACACTGGGAGGGGGGGCAGTCCCACACACACTGGAGGGGGCAGTAAACACACACACTGGGGAGGGGGCAGTCAACAAACTGGAGGGGGGCGTCCCTCACACACACACAGATGGGAGGGGGCAGTCTACACACCAAAATGGGAGGGGGCAGTCATCATTACACACACAGACTGGAAGGGGGGCAGCCACACACACGACTGGGAGGGGGCAGTCAAACACACACACACACACACAGAATCGGCAGGGGGCAAGTCCACCCCACACAACACACACAACCACACACGGAAGGGGGGCAGTAATACACACAACTGGGAGGGGGGCAGTCCACCACACACACACAAAACAGAATGGAAGGGGCAGTCACCACACCACACACACCACAGGCGAAGGGGGCAGTCATACACACACAAACTGGGAGGTGGGCGGCGTCACACACACACACACACACAGGTGGACTGGAGGGGGCAGTCACAACACACACCAAACACCACACACAGTGCACACACACACACAAACACACACACACACACAACACACACAAACACACACACTACACACACGAAGGGGCAGAACACACATAACCACAGGGACATGGTGCTTACACTTGCTGTGAGCCTTCATTTTGCGATGTTTTGCGCCGAAACACACAACAGCACACACACACACACACACACCACACACAACACACACACACCACAAACCCACCACAACACACACCATCCGTCCCATACTAAGCCCCCCCGGAAATCTGACCTCCAACCAATCTACGCTGCTTCTACTCTAAAGCCACGCCCCCGGCATCGGCTATTGGGGGGAAAAAAAAATACGGCCGCCGCATCCCTCCTCATGCTGCCGCTCCGCGCACCGCCGCCGGACGCGCCTCCCGCACTTTCCGGTACCAGTCACCAGGGGCAAACCGGGACATTTCCGGGACGGACTGTCAACCGGCAGCAACAACCAAAAAAACGGGACGGTGCCGGCAAAACGGGACAAATGGTCACTCTATAATACAACCTTATACTCCACATGCAGCAACGAACCGTGACTGCAGTATATACTCTATATATACGCCATGTACCCCAATTACGACACCTTATAACCCTGCGTGCAGCAAATGAACCTATAACACCCACATACCGCACTTAAACCCTGACTTGCGGTATATACACTATCTCACGCCATGTAACTACCATTACAGACATTACAACACTGAATGCAGCATAACACCTTATACTCCACAGCACGCACGTAACGTGAATGCATATATACACTATATACGCATGTACCCGATTACAGTACATGTACGGCGAATGCAACACCTATAACACCCTATCGTACAGAACGTACTACGAGGCAGTATACAAACAGCACTATATACCACCTTGTCACCCCATTTACAAGCACATGGGAACTCTCGGGATATGCGGTATATATACACCCTATACTCCAATACAATACTACGCATGTAACCCAATTACAGGCCAATTGTACCTCGAATGCAGCTCGTTATGCTTATAACCCCGAATACAACGCATTTGGATAACCATACCCACGATACAACGCATTTAACCACACTTGAGGTGTATCACTTATTCCCCCAACATACAGCCACGCTGTCACTACGAATGCGGTATGCAGCGATACCCACGGCCTCATTCTAAGCATTGATCATAAATGTATCCAATGTTGAAAGAAATACAATACAGCCACGCACATATACCACTGCCATGTAACACCACTGAGTGTCCAGTGCTCCAACCCCGGGGGGGGGGGGGGTTGGGGGATACCAGGCCCATTCGTTGGGGAAACCGTCGTGGACAAAAAAACGTGGGGGGTTGTTGTGCCTTCCGTCGTCCCCTATGGCCCCCCCCCCCCCCTCCAGCAGCAGCGGATGATGGAGGGGCGAAGACAGTGGCAAGGGAATCCCCCCTGCTATCCCTCGGTACGGGCAAGGGGATTCCCCCCCCACCCCCCCCCACACAGTTCCACGGAGGCCCCCACTCTCGCCCGCCAGCTACCAGGACTGGATGGAGGGAGAGCACGACCCCCCACTCGCACGCGGTAAGGGGGATCCCCACTAGCTATCCCTTGGTCCGGCAGGCAGATCCCCCCCCTTCGCCGGAGGCCCCCCCCTCCCCGCCCGCCGAGCAGGCCAGCCACGGAGGCTGAGGGAGGGAGAGCCGCGCGGTAGGGGGATCCCCCGTGGCAGCACTCCCCGGCCGCCTCGCAACTATCCCCTGGACAGCCATAGCGGAGGCGGAGGGGGGGGATGCTGCGATCGGGCCCAAAGGGAGACTACAAACTCACCTGGAGGAGAGGAGAGGACACTAAACTTCGCAGCAGACCGGGAGCAGAATGGAAGATTCAGCTCCCGGCTGCCTCTTTTGTACTGACCTAGGCCTGCCCCCCCAGGGGGGGCCGCGATGGCGGCCCAGAGATCCCAGGGAGGTGAGGGGGGAGGGGGCTTGCCCCCTGGTCATGGGCTTCCCTTGCCTAATTGGCTGGAGGGATTGCTTCTGCAGGGGGCCAAGCTTTATATATTATGTGTATAGACTCTACCGCACTGGGAGTCCGTCCCCGGACCTGATAATCAGCCCTTCCCCGCTCACCATTTGTCCCGGCACTTAGCTGCTCCCAGCCCTTTGTCACGACCCAGCATTTCTCTGCAGACAACGCAGCTAAGTGAATTACTGTGCCTGCATGCAAAGAAATGCTAAAACACACATTACATTACTGGCTGCCTTTCTAAGGCCTTGTTCGGGGTGGCTGCTACGCGACGCGTGCGTGCGCACGTCCGTTGCAATTTCAGGTTGTTCGGTGGGAGTGTTCAGACTGAAAACTCCACCGGCGGTAAAGTGCAGCGTTGACGCCGCTGTAACCAGAAATGATATTTGGGGCTGCAGTCGCATCACGTGAGCTGGTTCAGCGAACCAGCTCCGTGACACGTTCCCCCCGCCAAGCCCCCAAACGCCGCGACCCGACTCCTGCAGCCTGAACACAGATCGCCGGGCTGCAGGAGCACGCGGGGGAGGTGCGCGTGGACGCACGCTGCCGCAGCAGCCACGCTGAACTCGGCCTTACTGTATGGGGAAAAGGCTACACTCTAACATGGGGCATAAAGTGCTTTTCTACATATATATAGCCAGGCCTTCGGCATCTATTGCTAATTCTAGGCCTTTCCTCTGTCAGTCCTGTTAGAACAGGCAGTGGAAAGGTTAATTCCTTCAGTTAGCCTGTTTGCATTTCAGCTCTGAGTATAGTAGCAATATTCAGGGGCGGGCTTAAGCAACCTTTGAGCATGTTAATCCAAAGGGTGGATATGGGTTGGAACACCCCCTGATGTGTGTGTGAGCCAATCGGAATCCAGCTTTGAGTTGTAATGATTCAAAGCTAGAGACACTCCCTGAGGATATTCAAATTGAGACATGTTTCCTAAAATAAGTGATCAGTTAGGATGAGGAGGGATTCTGGAAGGAGATATTGAGTAGAGCTGATAGAGAAGCCTTCCTCTCCCTCTTGCCCCACCTGGGTAAGGAGGGAGGGGAGTTATGCTGCCATGAGCAGAATGGCAGAGAAGGAAGAGTAGGCCTATGCTGTGACGCTGTACTATGCTGTGACGCTGTACTATGCTGTGACGCTGTACTATGCTGTGACGCTGTACTATGCTGTGTATGCTGCTCTGCCAATACAGAACCACAGAAAGAAGCTGCTGTGTGTGTCTCACTGTTCCTGGTGTGAGAAGGAGAGAGTGTCAGTGGGGGGTCCCTCCTCTGGAGACCCCAGAGGATCCCTACTGGCTGGAGGCGCTGCACCACCCAGAGAGAACAGAGCAAGGTAACCTGTTCCAACACCACCATCCTGTTCCTGTCCTGGTTCTCCCCACAAACCGCGGAGCCCTCAGCCCTCCTTTTTGCCAGCAGGTCACAGCAGGCCAAGACCGTGACTACACAGTAACAGAAGGAGTGTACGCGCTACCCCACCCACTCTCTGTCGCGGTGGGGTGAAAGAGGGTTACTATCAATAACCGTTTTCCCACAGTCATTACTTTTTCCCCCCGTTCCAGACACAGACAGTTGATCAGAGTTTTTCTGGAGGGGACGTTACACAAACATTAATACAGAGTCCCCACGAGGCGGCCAGTACACACGTATTGGGCAGCCAGCCGGGCTTCTCTTTCTTCATGTGAGGATGCCTGGCTACCGTCACAGGCAACGTCACCAGATCACACAGCAGTTGAGTGTCCACTACTGTATGACGCATCACCAATCACAGCTTGAGTGTCACTCACTGGATGACAGCATCAGAGTTGACCACCGCTCCCCCTTCTTGCACGTACAGTCCCGGTTTTTTCGGGAGAGCTGTACCGATTTTTTCTGTGTGACCAGGAAATGTCCCGGATTTTCCCAATGTGTCCCCATTTTTATTTTTTTTGTATGTCCCGGCGAGTGTCGCGAGTAAAGCTGCGGTTGCACTGGCGCTGTGGCGGAGTCTGCTGGCGGCGGCGGAGGGAGACATGCAGCAGCAGCATAGCAGCCCGCTGGTAAGTTTTTTTTTTTTTTATGCCAACCACCCCCCCCAACCCCCCCGCCCCCACCCCCCCGCAGTTCCTACCTTGCTGCCATCTCCCAGCGTCCGGCTGGGCGCATTAAGCCGCCCCCATCCCCACGGCATCATCTTCCCTCCCAAGGACTGGCATGTGGAATGAAGGAAGGAAGGGTTGCCTGGTGGCTGGGGGCTGTGGTGGCAGGACCAGCGTGCCTGGGGGCGGGGCTTCTTCCGCTCCTGCGGCAGAGCACACTGGTGGTATCTTGCCCTGCGGCTCAGGTCTTCTGCGCGGTGTTTCCCCCCTCTTGGCCCGACCGGGGGGATAGGAGGTGGGTTTTTTTTCTCCTTTGCCTCTGTCCTGGCTCTGCCCCCCCCCCTGTTCCCCTTGGTTCGGAGATGTGGCGCGGGGGCGGGCAGTGGTGGCTGCGCGGTGGGTCCTTCATTCTGCCCCGGAGCCCGTGCTGCCGCCGGGGGGGGTGGGCGGCAGTTACCTTTGCGTCCCGTGCGGGAGAAAGGGGAGTGGTGGGGGGGAGAAAGGGGAGGGGGGGGGAGAAAGGGGAATGGGAGGGGAGAAAGGGGAGTGGGGGGGGATCAACACACTGCTTGGACAGTGAAGGCATGTGTAATTACGTCCCTCATAACGCACACACAAAAAACGTCTGCTACAGCCGTGTATAACACGGGGGAATGCTTCCCTAACTCCTCCTGTTGTCACCCTTCAAATCCCGGCACCAAACTTGGGCGCAAAGACCTTGTAACAATTTGCCTCGATACATCACCCCCTTGGCCTAATAAACATGCTATTACTTTTAGTTCACATTAGCCCAAGGAAGGGGGGTTACATTTGTTTGGGGATCTGATTGAAAAACACAAAGCCCCCCAC
>WSYH01002765.1:7266-33305 GCA_036426205.1 Ascaphus truei | reverse complement strand
GTGTGTGTCTCAGTGTCCTGCCTGTGTGTGTCTCCGTGTGTGTGTGTATCTCTGTGTGAGTGTATGTGTGTGTCCGGCCAATGAGAGGTGTGCGGGGGCGGGCCAAGGGAGCCAATGGGATTGCCGCTAGGGACACAGGGAGGGACACAGGGAGACACATACAGACACGGCCACATAGAACACTTTCACAAATATATATATAGTATATATATACACACACACACACACACACACACACACACACACACACACGATATTAATTGAGATATGTTTTTGGCTAATTAGTTCAGTTTTTTACTTAGCATGTGTTGTATGCATATACTCATATCGTTTCTTGCTTGTTATTTTTGTTTGGTTACCATTAGCTTATGTATGTTTTTATGTTAGTGTGTTTCACTGTTTCTTATTAAAATCTTTGCCGTATTTTCCTTGCTGACTCTGGTTCCGGGTTTTTGTTTCTTATTTTGATTTAGTTATTTTAGGTTTATTGTGAGTGCTAATTATAGGGATCTTGTCAGTCTTCTTTGTCTGTCTTCATATTTTTTATCCCTAAGCACCCCCAGGTTTTTTCCCCTTTTATTATATTATTTTTGTTTTGGTTGTGATAACCTTAAAGATCAGTATTATATTAATTTTTGGGTCCTGGGTTCGCCTTTTCTATTGATATAGTGTTAGCGACTTTTCCTTTTTGTGTATGTTTGATATGTATATGTGTGTATGTATATATATATATATATATATATATATATATATATATATATACTGTATGTAGCCATGCATAACAATGTCTACAGTCATCTCTCCTGCTGGCAGCAAAACCTGGTAAGTTACAGGAATGCCAGCAGTAATAATGAAAGTTTGCCCTCACACCCTGGTGAGGTGCCCTATGTATGGATGGGAGTGGCTACATGCTCTGAGTCTCTAATTAGTGACATCAGAGATGTGCCTGCTTCCTGAGGTATATAAGGCACTACACTGCCTAAAGTTAGTGCGTGTGATTGCTGCGGGTTGATGTTCCAAGGTGAAGGTGAAGCAGCAAGTTCAAGGTGCCCACTAGTGCAGTAACTAGTGGCACTATTCTAAAACCAGCCAGAGAAGGCCAACTGTGTCCAGGGACCTGGCACAGGGGTGATCTCCCTGCGGGGAGAGGGAATCCCACTCCATTGGGAGGGCATACCTTTTGAAGGGGATCACGGAGCAATGTGCGGCTGAGGCAATGATTGTGAGGGGCAGCTGGCCCTTATCACCACGCACAATAAATATGGCTTGTTCAACGAGAACCCCATGGTGTGAGTCTGCAATTTCTCTCCAGGGGCCCTCACCACCAAGAAGGAGATCCTCATCAGGACCATCTACCTGCATACTCATAGATCCTGATGAGGTGGAGGCGCTGCATGTGATGTAAGTAGGACTCGCACACACTACCTCAGCTACCTGTCTGGATTGACATCCCCGAATACCATCATGCGGGAGACTCAGGAGTCCTGTTGCCTACAGGTGCACCACCAGACACGAACATGTAACGGGGCTGGATAGACCACGGGGGCCAATGTGAGATTGGGTGGGTCAGACCAGGCACGAACAAGCGTTACATGTACATATATATGTATACAATTGTGTGAAAAAGAAAGCACACCCTCTTTGAATTCTATGGTTTTACATATCAGGACATAATAACAATCATCTGTTCCTTAGCAGGTCTTAAAATTAGGTCAATACAACCTCAGATGAACAACAACACATGACATTTAACACCGTGTCATGATTTATTTTACAATAATAAAGCCAAAATGGAGAAGTCATGTGTGAAAAACTAAGTATAACTTATGATTCAATAGCTTGTAGAACCACCTTTAGCAGCAATAACTTGAAGTAATCGTTTTCTGTATGGCTTTATCAGTCTCTCACATAGTTGTGGAGGAATTTTGGCCCACACTTCATTACAACGTTGCTTCAGTTCATTGAGGTTTGTGGGCATTTGTTTATGCACAGCTCTCTTAAGGTCCAGCCACAGCATTTAAATCGACTGAGGTCTGGAGTTTGACTGGGCCATTGCAACACCTTGATTCTTTTCTTTTTCAGCCATTCCATTGTAGATTTGCTTGGGATCATTGTCCTGTTGCATGACCCAATTTCGGCCAAGTTTTAGCTGTGGACAGATGGCCTCACATTTCACTGTAGAATACTTTGGTATACAGAGGAGTTCATGGTCGAATCAATGAATGCAAGGTTCCCAGGTCCTGTGGCTGCAAAACAAGCCCAAATCATCACCCCTCCACCACCGTGCTTGACAGTTGGTATGAGGTGTTTGTGCTAATATGCTGTGTTTGGTTTTCGCCAAACGTGGCGCTGTGCATTATGGCCAAACATCTCCACTTTGGTCTCGTCTGTCCAAAGGACATTGTTCCAGAAGTCTTGTGGTTTGTTCAGATACAACTTTGCAAACCTGAGCCGTGCTGCCTTGTTCTTTTTAGAGAGAAGAGGCTTTCTCCTGGCAACCCTTCCAAACAAACCATACTTGTTCAGTCTTTTTCTAATTGTACTGTCATGAACTTTAACATTTAACATGCTAACTGAGGCCTGTAGAGTCTGAGATGTAACTTGTTTTTTTTGCAATTTCTCTGAGCATTGCACAGTCTGACCTTGGGGTGAATTTACTGGGACGTCCACTCCTGGGAAGATTGGCAACTGTCTTGAATGTTTTCCACTTTTTAATAATCTTTCTCACTGTAGAATGATGGACTTTAAATTGTTTGGAAATGGCCTTATAACCATTCCCAGATTAATGGGCAGCAACAATTGCTTCTCTAAGATAATTGTTGATGTCTTTCCTCCTTGGCATTGTGTTAACACACACCTGAATGCTCCAGACCAGCAAACTGCTAAAACTTCGGCTTTTATAGAGGTGGTCACACTTGCTGATGATCAATTAATCAAGGGCATTTGATTAGAAGCACTTGTCTGCTTCTTAGCATCTTAATTCTATTGGAAGCAGTAAGGGTGTACTTAGTTTTTCACACATCTTCTCCATTTTGGCTTTATTTTTGTTAAATAAATCATGACACAGTGCAATATGTCATGTGTTGTTGTTCATCTGAGCTTGTGTTTACCTAATTTTAAGACCTGCTAAGGAACAGATGCTTGTTATTATGTTCTGATATGTAAAACCATAGAATTCAAAGAGGGTGTACTTTAATTTTTACACAACTGTATACAGTATATATTTTTTTCAGCTCTTTATTTTTCAAACTGATTTTCAAGGGGGGGGGGGGCAGCGTACAGAAAGGAAGTAAGAGGGTAGTGGGGGAACAATTCCACCATTGAAACATAATTACAAACAGTTTGAAAATGATACATTACTTTGCATATTTCTATTAAAAAAATTGTTCTTATACATTCTATATCATGCACCTAATTCTGAAAGGGCAGCTTAGAGGGATTCCTCCCTCACCCTTTGCTCGCATATTTGATGCTCCTCTGGCTCCTCTTATGTCAATTAGTTCTGACTATCTTCTCAAGGTTCCCACACTTTTATTTCTGTCTTTGGTGGCAGGGTAACTTTCTTCCAAACCGCAGCTACATAACATCTGTCCGCCACTAGTATATAGGAAAGTAATTTACCTGTATATCTTTCCATATCTTCTAGTCTAGTCTGTGGGTTTGAATAGTATAAACATAGTTGGCTCTATTTAAGCCCAACGATAGAGGATCTCTTTCAATGTTGCGCTGCAAATAAAAGGAACGGGCATATGGGGGGCAAGGGGGAGGGGGGTGTAGCAGTGTTCAGAGGACCTTTCAAGTCAGTGTGTGGTCTGGCGTGGCGATTGGGATCTCTGCTTCCTTCTTTCTGGGCCTTAAACATTTAGCTCCACATGTCGTGGCTAAACGGCCTGCCTGACCCGGCTACGGATTTACTTTTTGTCTAGCAACTGATGCTCCGATTGCTGGCCTGGGTAATTGCGTGCTTTCTGCTCTCATCAAAATCAGGGAGCTCTGTTGACTCGTAGGGTGTCTGTCCATATTTAGGCCCAGTGACTTCAGGAAGGTCTCCGTATCTCCTGGGTATCTAATGGACTGCCTCATGGTCTGCCGTCCCTGTTCGCCACCAGTCGGAACGGGAATGCCCCTCTATATATGATATCAGATTCCCTACGTGCTGTGGTCACTGAGCACAACTTATTTTTGGAGTCGCCATGGTCAAGAGCGTCTTCGGGAAGAAATGGGTGAGTTCCTGGTCTGTAGCCCTTTTGAGTTTTGGTGGCATCTTAAGGTAAGTGCTAGGTAAGGTTTTTATCTACTTTTCTGGAATTAACCCTCCAATTTGGTGGTTATAAAAGTCTATTTCTTCATGGAGTCCACTGAGCTGCTTTAGCCAGCATCCATGCACTTCAACATCATGTGTGCGATACTCGATTAATGATATATTTATCTGATTACTTTATAATATGCGATAATAAAAAATAGTTTAATATCACCTCAATGTTCATATTAAGCCCTTTTTTATTTATTGTTTTGCTCTACTAAAATTGGTGTCCCTTCTCTAGAGATAGATTGGCAACATTTTATACAGAATTCTTTTCATCGTGGTATTCCGCAGATCACTCACTAGCAAGTCAAAATAGGGACTAGGAGGGACTTGAACAGGATGACAGGATTTGGGGTCCTCGATAGAAGGTGCACCTTTCCACAGAGTCCTGATAGGCTACTAGCATATCTTTTGTCCACATGCAAGGGGTTGCCTTTTTCCACCTAAAATGTATGAAAAGTTGACAAAACATGTGCCTCCCTGGAGTACTGCCTGAGCCTCCAGGGAAGAAGTGTGCATGCCTACAGTATGAATAAAGAACTGTTTGTCTAGATAAAATTCCTAGAGCCCTTCATTCCATCAACGCCTTTTACACCAACCTGCAGTGATGCCAGATTGAGAAAGGTAACCCAACTACACTGAGCATTTTTGTCTAAATAACACTAACTCAACGTAACACCCATTTGGGATTGGCAAGGAGGGGATACACATGTATAAGATGAACGCACAGCATTATTAAAGACAGTACCAAAGCAATATTACAAACAGCATATTAATTTAAAAAAAGACACTGATGCATAATAGCAAAAGTTTCTTCGTAAAAACTGTGATCAATAAGTTGAATTAGAAGAGATATGAATACACTTTTATCAGTAACTGCTGTCAGGAAGCACAGAACTTGAAAGAGTAATTCGATAAAACATTAGGACATGGTTAGATTAGATATAAAAGGAATATTGGAAAATAAACTGAAAACAGATTTTGCCAAAGCCTGAAAAACTAAAACAAGGAAACAAATATTTCCCAAATGA
Organism: Ascaphus truei; assembly: GCA_036426205.1. NCBI lineage: Eukaryota > Metazoa > Chordata > Amphibia > Anura > Ascaphidae > Ascaphus > Ascaphus truei. The sequence continues at coordinate 27,968 of WSYH01002765.1, read as the reverse complement.
CCAAAAGAACCTGATAATTGGACTTTTTATGTGCAAATTATGTGCAGCATATGACGGAGAGCAGAATATGAAATAGCTTAGAGTGGTGTTACAAAATAAGTTTCCAAATAAGCAAACATATTTTATGTACTGTAAATCTAGATATGTAAATTTCTGATGCAAGTATAAAAGTCAGAACATACAACCAGGATTTACAAATAAAGAATCATATATATTATTTTGTTTTATGTAATCATTTTTGTCCCCCATAACTACACCCCTACCTCCTCTTTCCACTCTCCTTTTAATAATTAATTTCGACTCGACTTTCACAAATACTTATTTTTTAACAATTACTTATCATACTGAACCATAAGCTGTTGGATAATAGTCTAATATTACAGGTAAACCCCGTTATAGCGCGGTCCTCGGGGGCCACCCGATCCAACCGCGCTAGACCCGGGGTTGCGCTGATTTAAAAAAAAAATGGCCGCCGCGTGCCTGATCGGGAGGGAGGGAGTGAGGAGGGAAGGAAGGAAGAGGTTGCCGGAAGCCCTACCTGTCCCCTAGCAACGGCGAGTCCAGCCGTGGCATTGCCCACGCGGCCCTCTTGAGTCGCAGCCTGCTCCTCACTCACCCCCCCTCCTCCCGACACCCCCCCTCCTCCCGACCCCCCCCCCCCCCCCCACCCCCCCCCCCCTCCTCCCGACACCCCCACCCCTCCTCCCAACAACCCCCCTTCCTCCTGATGCCAGCTCCGCTCCGATCTCAGAAGCCGGCACCAAAGGTAGGGAGTGGGAGGTGTGGTGTAGTGTGCTGTGAGTGCTGTGAGAGTGTGTTGTGAGTGCTGTGAGAGCTGTGTGCTGTGAGAGTGTGCTGTGAGTGCTGTGTGCTGTGTGTGCTGTGAGTGCTGTGTGTTGTGAGTGCTGTGAGTGCTGTGTGCTTGGAGTGTGTGCAGTGTGCAGTGTGTGCAGTGTGCAGTGTGTGCAGTGAGAGTGTGTGCAGTGAGAGTGTGTGCTGGGAGTGTGTGCAGTGTGCAGTGTGCAGTGTGTGCAGTGAGTGTGTGTGCAGTGAGTGTGTGTGCAGTGAGTGTGTGTGCAGTGTGCAGTGAGAGTGTGTGCAGTGAGAGTGTGTGCAGTGAGAGTGTGTGCAGTGAGAGTGTGTGCAATGAGAGTGTGTGCAGTGGCAGTGAGTGTGTGTGCAGTGAGAGTGTGTGCAGTGGCAGTGAGTGTGTGTGCAGTGAGTGTGTGTGCAGTGAGTGTGTGTGCAGTGAGTGTGTGTGCAGTGAGTGTGTGTGCAGTGAGAGTGTGTGCAGTGAGAGTGTGTGCAGTGAGAGTGTGTGCTGTGAGCTTATGAGCAGTGAGTGTGTGCAGTGAGTGTGTGCAGTGAGTGTGTGCAGTGAGAGAGTTTGAAGTGAGAGAGTGTGCAGTGAGAGAGTGTACAGTGTGTGCAGTGTGCAAAAAAAATTAAAAAAATTTTTTTAAATTTAAAAAAATTATTATTATTTTTAAACGGGAGCCACATGAAAACCGCGTTATAACCGATTTCGCGTTATAACGGGTCGCACTATAACGGGGTTTACCTGTATATATATTCTCCAAATATGCACGGCACATCCCCCTGATGAAGATAACTCTGTGCGGATCGAAACGTTGTGTTTTGTGCTGTTCTTTTTCTTTAATTTCGTTAATACAATTACTTTGGATTATACTTTTGAGTGCTGTCGTCTTTGTGCTATCATTCCTGCTGGTAACAAATACCTGTATTAGTTTATGGCCACAGCACCAGACCTATTAAGTTATTTACTGAAGTGCTGGTTACCTTCCATCACACACACACACACATATATATATATATATATATATATATATATATATATATATATAAATAAATGTAAATACAACTGTATGCTCATCTGCATGTCTTAGGCAGGTCTGCAACCCCGCCTTTCACCATTATCACCCAGCACACAGCACTTCCACTGCAGCAAGGGATTCTGGGAAATGACATCGAAATGAGCACTCAGTGCCACTTTTTGCTTCAAAAACCATTTTTAACATGGTTCCCTATAGGCTTAAGCTTGCTGCATGGTCACAGCTTTGAGCACAGCCAGGGTTAATACCCAGGTGCATACCCAGAAAACTCACCCACAGACAGCTTTTTTTTTTTTTTTTTTTTGTAGCCCGGGTGGTGAAAAAGTGATTCCACCTCAAAAACCGTGCTCGTGGTCAAGTGAGACCAGGTGCGCTCCACATGTGACAAAGTCTTCTCCGGAGAGTAGGCCAGTCCGTACCAAGAAACAGTCCTCTCCAGCCGAAGCCTTGGATTCCTGTTGTTACATTGACGTCGTCATCCGAGGAATCCGACGTCCATCCTGTTCCCTCCTAGTGCAGCAGACGCCGCAGGAGGGTCCAAGTCTTTAGGGTGTTCGGCTGACGCCTACTAACCCACCGTGATCTTCTCCCGAGGGATTGGCGGTCACTAGCCAGCACTACAGTCTTTGCTCTCCGAAGAAAGGGGTGACGTTAACCCAACACCAAACAAAACAAATTCATGGTGCGAGTGCTCCAGTGCTCTGTGCAATGCAGTGCAGGAGGTGCTCAAACGTACAACACAAAAAGGGTGTGCACAAGTGCACGTCTGGCCCTTTGCAAGGCCAGGCAGTGACAAAAATAATTGGCTTGTCCCCTCAGCGGAAGGCAATAAGGGGGGCCAAAGTGCGGGAAAAATAGGGGACGGTGCAAAATAAATCTGTGCAGATCAAGTGCTCGTAAGTGGAGGCCGCCGCCCAAACAGCCATCCACAGTGCAGCAAGTGATGCTCCCCAGGTGTTCCAAGCCTGGGGTGCAAGATTAAAAATGCCCGGGCTACTATGCATCCGCCCTCTCAGCCCATGACCAGAGGACCAAGTGATGCAACTAGGGCTATCCTTCACAGGACAGACCCTACACTTCATCTTAGCCAAAAGGCCGAGACGCGCCCTTTATGGGTCTCATCAGTGTGGGGTTGGTTAACTGGGTATGCAGAGAAGCTAAAGGATGGGGTTTACCATACTGAGTTAAGTTATGGTGAGTAAAAAAAGTGACAAAAACCCTCCACAGCAAAGCAAATATGCAAATGTCAATACAACTGTATGCTCATCTGCATGTCTTAGGCAGGTCTGCAACCCTGCCTTTCACCATTATCACCCAGCACACAGCACTTCCACTGCAGCAAGGGATTCTGGGAAATGACATGCAAATGAGCACTCAGTGCCACTTTTTGCTTCAAAAACCATTTTTAACATGGTTCCCTATAGGCTTAAGCTTGCTGCATGGTCACAGCTTTGAGCACAGCCAGGGTTAAGGTGCATACCCAGAAAACCCACCCACAGACAGCTGTTTCTTTTTTTTTTTTTTTTAATTTTTATTAACGTTCACATTATTACCAATCAGTAAGTATCACTTTACAGAAAGTAATAAACAGAACACATCACAATACATTTCTTATATTGCTGAGAGAGAAAAAAACCAATACAAAGGCAAAAAAAAAAAAAAAACCATTACTTCAAGATTCTTTCATCTCATTCTTACAACCCAAACCTTAAAACTCAACGCCTTTCTCCGCTCTTTAGTACTGTGATCATCTTTTTTAATTCTTCCTCCATATGTTCCAAACCTCTCTTACTTTTCTCTAACTGGAATCCATTCCTCACATCAGTTTCACACGCGTCCCTTATAGCTTTCACGTCCCAATATTTCCGCCCAAATTTCCACCCTAATCGTTTGTGCAAAACCTCTTCCTTTGTGAGCCCTACATCATCTTTTCCCTAGGTGCTCCTTCCCTTTCTATCTCCCGCTGACTTTGCCTCTTTTGCCTGTGCAATCCCTTTCTGGCCTGCCTTTTCTTCACTTTAGCTCCCACTTTCTCAGCTTACACTTCTCTGTATTTTAGTTCCCTCCACGCTTTTCTGGTTTTTTTTGTGAGGACGAGCTATTGCTCTTGCTACTCTCCTTCTCCCTCACCTCTCCCCTAGCCTCTTTTATTTTAACCCACTGAACATGCTCCTTTTTTAGTTCTTCATATTGCTCTTTTGTCAGCTGTTTTCTTTGGTACATCATTTTTTCTAATCTTTCTATTATCTGTTCCTCACTACTCCCCCCATGCTGCTTCCGAAAAATACCCACCCAAAATAGAACATCTCCCACTGCGTCCTCAAAATGTTCCATTTTCTCTTTTAGGGTTACTTTCCCTGATACTTTCCCAACTTTACCCTCTACACCTTCCTCTCTAGGCTCCACTTTACTCTGGTTATCCTTATCTTCCTTTGTTTCTATACCTTGCAGATTTTTACGCTTTTGAGCTTTTTTTTCGTCCTATTTCAATTTCCTCCTCCAAAACATCTTGGGGACCTTCCCTCACCCTCTGTGCATCTTGAAACTCCATACTTTCCGCCCAGCTAGGTTCCACCATACTCAATGACCGTATTTCCCCCTCCCCCGCATCTTTCTGATGGACTGCTCCCGTCTCCTCCCCTCCCCCCACTTCCGGTTTCTGGGCCAAGGAGTCCAGGAAGAGATCTTCCTCTTTTTTCTCCAAGATATCGCTTGTAGAACCCGCCAAAGTTTCTTCAATTTCTTCTCCTGAAGTTTCCTCAACTACAGTAATCTCCTGAAATCCCTCTACATTAGCAGACTCTTGTGTACACTCCATTTCTGTCCCAATTTTAGCAACCTGAGCATAACTTTTTTTCGAGCATTGTCGTGCAAAGTGTCCAAACTCACCACACAGGTACCACTTTTTTGGAATGTCACAATTCGCAGCAAAATGTCCCTCTTTCCCACAGTTCCTGCAAACCACCCCAGTTTTTTCACAATGTTCTTTAGTATGTCCGTACTGGTAGCACTTCCTGCAGTAGGTAGGTTGGCCGAAATAACACAAAAAACCCCGATTGCCTCCGATACTGAAAGTTGAAGGTGGATGAGCCACACCCCCCACTCCATCAGGGTCAGGTTTAAGCCTAATCCAAAATCTCCTCTTGCTGTTGTAGATCCCGTAGGTGTTCTTTAATTCAGTTCCACCTTTAACACTTGTACTGTATCGCCTCAAGAACATCACCAGGTCTTCTTTCGGTACGAACGGGTTGTACATGTGTACCGTCACCACTTTCTCGTCCATCTGGAAGCTCGGAATTACTTTAATTCCTCGCATATTCGGGTCTTCCGCCATCCTTTTAACCTTCTCATAGAGATTAAGGCATTCTCCTTCCATATGAAGCGTCACATCATAGATGCCCTGCCGTGCGAAATCCTGTTTGCAGAACACCTTTTCTGCGACCACACCGGCTTTCCGCAGCACCTCCTCGACTATGAACTTCAGTCCAATAAGATCTCTTTCCTCTGCGTCGATCTCAAAACGAACCGTATTCTTTAGATGCGCGCCTGTCGCCATCTTTTTTCTGTCGCCTTCCTAGGAAGCTCGGGATGGCGTGCCCCCCTAATAGCAGCAAGTGGCTTTAGACTCTGAGGAGCCGATGCCACAGGGCCAAGGGGGCACAGTCCCAGCTACACAGTTTTTTTTATTTTTATTATTAACGGTTCACATATTAACAACCAGTAAGTATGCCTTTACAAAAGGTAGCAAACAAAAAACCATCACTACACATTTCTTATATTGCCAAGACAAAAAACCAACACAAAGGCAAAAAATGTTTCCATTTCATACTAAGTAACTTTCAAAAGGAAACACAAAAACAACCACCTGAAACATTACATTTTATACTTTCTGTATTTCCCTGTCTTTAAGGATTCTTTCTACTTGCTCTAACATACCCCGTGCCTTTGCATTGCTCTGTGCGATGCCCTTTATAAATTCACAAAATTGCTCTAATGTAGCGAAACCAAGTCCTTCCCTATACTTCCTCATATGCTCTGTTTCCACTGCTCTTACTCTCTGTCCCTGACACCCTTTACTTTCCCTATTCTCTCCACTTCCACTCTCACTCCTACTTTCCCCCATTACCTTATGTTCAGATGCTTTCACCTCCCCTCCTGAGTCCTACTTTTTCTTTGGTTCTTTCCTACCAACAACTGTCCTCTTCCCTACTTCTCCTTCACTCTCACTCCTGCTTACTTTCTCCCTCTTATCTGTATCTATCTCAACCACTTTCCCCTTACTATCTCCCGCTGAATTTGCCTCTTTTGCCGGAGCAATCCCTTTTTGGCCTGCCTTTTCTTCACTTTCATTCCCACTTACTCCACTTACACTTCTCTGTTTTTTAGTTCCCTCCACCTTTATCTGACTTTGTGAGGACGAGCTATTGCTCTTACTTCTCTCCTTCTCCCTCACCTATCCCCTAGCCTCTTTAATTTTAACCCACTGCACATGCTCCTTTTTTAGTTCTTCATATTGCTCTTTTGTCAGCTGTTTTCTTTGGTACATCATTTTTTCTAATCTTTCTATTATCTGTTCCTCACTACTCCCCCCATGCTGCTTCCGAAAAATACCAACCCAAAAAAGAACATCTCCCACTGCGTCCTCAAAATGTTCCATCTTCTCTTTAAGGGTTACTTTCCCTGATACTTTTCCAACTTTACCCTCTACCCCTTCCTCTCTAGGCTCCACTTTACTCTGGCTATCCTTATCTTCCTTTGTTTCTATCCCTTGCAGATTTTTACGCTTTTGAGCTTTTTTCCCTCCTATTTCCATTTCCTCCTCCAAGACATCTTGGGGACCTTCCCTCCCCCTCTGTGCATCTTGAAACTCCATACTTTCTGCCCAGCTAGGTTCCACCACACTCAATGACCATATTTCCCCCTCCCCCCACCTCCGATTTCTGGGCCAAGGAGTCCAGGAAGAGATCTTCCTCTTTTTTCTCCAAGATATCGCTTATAGAACCTGCCAAAGTTTCTTCAATTTCTTCTCCTGAAGTTTCTCCTTGTAGAAACTCAGGGGTTTCCTCCACTTCTGAGATCTCCCCCTCCTGTAAGTCCATCCTTCCCTCTTCCATCTGTCCCTTCCCAAAGATCAGTCCAACAAACTCTGCGGTATCTCCAGGCTCACTACCCCTTGCCGCTTGGGCGTAAGATTTTCTTTTTGTGCACTGCCGTGCAAAATGACCACGTTCCCCACACAAGTCGCACTTTTTTGGGACTCGACAAGCCATTGCTGTGTGTCCTTCTTCTCCGCAATTGCGGCATACAGTCCCAACTTTGTCACACTCCTCCTTGGTATGTCCATATTTGTGACAATTCCTGCAATAAACAGGCTGGCCAGGGTAGTTTAAGAAGCCCTTTTCCCCACCAATGGCAAAACTTGCAGGCGGTTGCATTACTCCTCCTCTACGTTCTGGGTCAGGCTTTAAACACACTCAAAAACGCTGTTTTCCGTTAAAAAAAGCCATAAGCGTTTATTAACATTTCTCCTACCCTTACCAGAGAACAATATCTCCTCAGGAAACACACAATGTCTTCCTTCTGTACAAAAGGGTTAAACATATGTACAATAAGCGGCTTGTCCTCCAGCATAAAGCTCGGGGCCACGCTGATTCCCAACAGCCTTGGATCCTCTTTCCTCTCACAGCACATTTCATAGATGTTCCAGAAATCCGCATCTGTATTCAGGGTCAGGTCAAAAATGCCCTGCCTCGGGAAGTCTTGGAGGCAGTACACCTTTGTCTCGTCCAGCTCCAGCATCTCTTCAAGGACTTTCTCCATCACATGTTGCAGTCTCAAGCGGTCTCTCTCGGCTTCCTCGACCAGGAACCGGACTGTATTCCTCATCCCACCGAAAGCCATCGTCCGCCTTGAATAAGCTCAGGTGTGGCACCCTAATTGCAGCAGGTGGGTTAAGCCCTTTCGGGCGATCCCACCAGGCAAAGGCGCCGGCCCTTCACTTCCGCATCTGCTCGCTCAGAATCACTCCTCTCAGCTCGAGATGGCGTGCCCCCCCAAAAGTAGCAGGAGTCTTTAGTCCCCGAAGGGACGATGACTCAAGGCCAAGGGGACACAGTCTCAGCTACACAGCTGTTTCAACCTTAATGGGTCTCATCAGTGTGGGGTTGGTTAACTGGGTATGCAGAGAAGCTAAAGGATGGGGTTTACCATACTGAGTTAAGTTATGGTAAGTAAAAAAAGTGACAAAAACCCTCCACAGCAAAGCAAATATGCAAATGTCAATACAACTGTATGCTCATCTGCATGTCTTAGGCAGGTCTGCAACCCTGCCTTTCACCATTATCACCCAGCACGCAGCACTTCCACTGCAGCAATGGATTCTGGGAAATCACATGCAAATGAGCACAGTGCCACTTTTTGCTTCAAAAACCATTTTATACATGGTTCCCTATAGGCTTAAGCTTGCTGCATGGTCACAGCTTTAAGCACAGCCAGGGTTAAGGTGCATACCCAGAAAACCCACCCACAGACAGCTGTTTCTTTTTTTTTTTTTTTTTTTTTTAACTTTTTTATTCAACACCTTTTTTAAGTTTACAGACTTTTTTGGAAACCAAAAAAACACACCATAGTTACAGTCACCTAACATTAGAAAGACACCAAAACATAATATATTTACATTTTCTTCCTTCATCCTTCAGATATATACAAACACAAAGATAAACTTTTCAGAAGGGAAAAAAAACATAACTTTACGAAAAAACCCTATAACCAAAACATCATACAAAGATAAGAACCATATACTTCAAGATTCTTTCATTTAAAAAAAACCCTTTCTCTATTCTCAAGTGATGCGATCATCTGTTTTAATTCTTCCTCCATACGTTCCAAACCTCTCTTACTTTTCTCTACTGGAATCCAGACCTCACACTTTTTTCATACCCGTCCCTTGCCTCTTTCACGTCCCAATATCTCCGCCCAAATCCCCTCGCAAGTTGATTGTGCAAAACCTCTTCCTTTGTAAGCCCTGCTTCATCCTTTCCCTGGGTGCTCCTCCCCTTACTATCTCCTGCAGAATTTGCCTCTTTTGCCTGTACAATCCCTTTTTTGCCTGCCTTTTCTTCACTTTCGTTCCCACTTACTCCACTTACACTTCTCGGTATTTTAGTTCCCTCCACGCTTATCTGACTTTTTTGTGAGGACGAGCTATTATTCTCACTACTCTCTTTCTCCCTCACCTCTCCCCTAGCCTCTTTTATTTTAACCCACTGTACATGCTCCTTTTTTAATTCTTCATATTGCTCTTTTGTCAGCTGTTTTCTTTGGTACATCATTTTTTCCAATCTTTCTATTATCTGTTCATCACTACTACCCCCATGCTGCTTCCGGAAAATACCCACCCAAAACAGAACATCTCCCACTGCTTTCTCAAATTGTTCCATTTTCTCTTTTAGGGTTACCTTCCCTGATACTTTTCCAACTTTACCCTCTGCACCCTTCTCTCTAGGCTCCACTTCACTCTGGCTAAGCCGGGAAAATCATCAATATTGTAAATAAGTACTGGCATATTGTAAAAAATGATGGTATTATCGGTGACAGTGTTCCAGACAAACCAGTAATCATCTTCAAAAGAGCGAGGACACTCAAAGACAAGCTTGCTCCAAGTGCTCTCCCAAAAAATCTCTCTAGTAATAGATGGTTACCAACAATAAATGTTTTTTTTGGTTGCACCACGTGCAAAGCTTGCAGATATAGGGCTACAGATAAATATGAGTTTGTTTCCAATAACACTAAAAAGAAGTTTTCTATTAAGAAACACATTACATGTAGGAGTAATCATATCATCTACCTCATAGAATGCCCTTGTGGGTTACAATATGTTGGGAAAACAAAAAGACAAATAAACATTAGAATTCTTGAACATATTGGTAATATCAGACGCAATGTTTTAACACATCTTTTATCTGAGCATTTCATTAAAAAACATAATTGTGATCTTACAGGTTTTAAATTCAGTGCAATTGAACAGGTCCACCCCCATTGGAGAGGGGGTGACAGAGAATTGGAATTAACTAAAAGGGAATCCTTTTGGATTTACACATTAAAAACATTGGTTCCTAATGGTTTGAATGCTGAATTTGATTTTAAAGCATTTTTGTCAATTGGTTTTTAGCTGTTTTATTATTATAAATTTTATTATATTTATTGTATTCTATTATGTTCATCTCTTAATATGTTTCTTTCTCATCTTATCACCACCAGAGTGCATCAATCGTCGAATTTGCTATATTGGATTTGTAATATGCATTAGACCCTGGAGTGTTCATGCTGTTTGGGGGCAGCATCAACACGTTTTTATACTTTTTAATTGGTATACAATTAGCTATTTTATTAGTATTGTATTAATCAACAGTGTGTATATACATTAGTTTGTTGATTTTAGAATAAGATTTTTAACATTAGACTATGTGACCTATAAGCTATTTTATTGATATTATCTTATAGTGTGCATATATTTATTAGTTTACTTATTGTGACCTATATGCTATTTTATTGCTATTGTCTTAACTTATAGTGTGCACATGTATTAGTCTGTTTATTGTATGGATTGGATAACGTTATTTACAATCGCGCCGTCAATAAGTATAGCACCTATCACAGCAAGGTAGTAGGTATATATACCGAGCTGTCAGTACCCATAAGCCACTCCTGAAGAAGACGTCATCACGTCGAAACGCGTCGAGTCGGGCTTCCGCCGCCATCTTGGTAGAGGAGGGAAAGAAGCAAGGGAACTCTCACGATCCTTAGCTCCGGCAGGAAGTGACGTCACGATCCGGAAGTGACGTTCGCGGACGCCGCCAGCGGGTAGAAGCAGACGAGACGACCTATGCTGCATCTGAGATAACATCCCCAATGCTGTATTTCCTTCTAAAGCCGTAAGCCTCCAATTGACTTACTTATTAGATAAAGTTTATTTCCATCTACACTATGGCTGTTTTCTATTTTTCCAAGATGTGCTGACCCATATACCAAACCTCCGGAACGAGCTGCATCACAGAGTATTATTCACTCACATGCCTATATTCCTGCTACTTTTGTGAGTAGGAATTCGTTATTCACTTTCCCTTTTTATTGTTTTTTACAATATTACACTATCCACTGTTTTTTTCTTTTTATGTGCATACGGCGACGCTCCCCTGGAACTTCCTCTATACTTTCACTATTATCACCCAGCACACAGCACTTCCACTGCAGCAAGGGATTCTGGGAAATGACATGCAAATGAGCACACGATGACACCAACTTTTATCAACACATTTATATTTCTGGGTACTTGATTGAACAGAACAAGTTGCAAAATAAATTGTGATTTATTTCCTTAATAGACAAACACACGACATCTGCAGAATACACTTAAAACAACACTCACTGGGATAAGAGAACGAAATAAATTGTCCTTGGATCATTAAATAACGCTTGTCATGGTAAGACCCGCTTATTACAACTTTTAATTACCGGGATCATTGATTGAGCAAACAGAGAGATAAAAATAAATTGCATTTATTCACCTAATGAAAACACACAACAATGTTACACAAAAATACAGTAAAAAGACACACTTACTTTGGAAAGCTGGGATAACAAAACGAATCTTTCCTAATTGCAAATCTACGTAAGTACCAGCACTCACTGTCTAATAGCTAAATGATGAAAACAGTTGTAATGCAGAATAAACATTTAATAATAAAATGAACCAGAAATAAATCAAATGTGTTTGCAGAAACCAGTATCACAAATGGGCATGTCACAAAGTGAGGTATGGGGGGGGGGGGGGGGGGGGGAAAGGAAAAGGGGAAAAAACATGAAACACAAGGAATATACACAAAAAAACGGAGAACGGAAAGGGGGGCGACGTTTCGAGGGACTACCTCTTCATCTGTCCCATTCCCCCTGGTCCAAAAGGTCCCAGAGATACTTCCCTAAGCCTCCCTTCCCCTATAACTGATCAAATCAGACACCCCTGAAAATAGAAACCTGGAAAAAGAAGGATATTCAGCGCTCGTGCTGTAGCTGTAAAGTATGAATAATCCCTTTGCTGCATGCGCATGGAGCGTCTCCCCAAGGGCTCCTACTTCAAGGTGGTCCCCCCTACAGGGCATTTGTGCATTTTTTTACCCCTGAAAATAGATAGCAAACATACATGGTGTAGGCTAAATACAGCTAAACAGCTAATAGCAGGGCAGCAAGAATCCACTAAAGTCAATGCCAGTAGCTCAAGTACCACAAGAAACTGTGGGCAATGGTACAGTAAAGGCTGAACACAGCTTGCAAGAAAGCAGCTTGCAAAGAAGCACCAGGAGTCCACAACAGTCAATGAAAGGTTAATGGGAATAGCAAATGAAGACAGTAATCAAACCCTCTGTGGCTCTGCTCCTTGTGCTCGTGTGTAGTGCAAACACACAGCAATATATATATATATATATATATATATAGTCAATAAAAAATATCACTTGCGAGCACATTCACATGTCTTAGGGCCTCATGCAGTAAGCGTCGATTAAGTGAAATCGGCAAGTTTACCGATTAGTCATGTTAATGGCGATTTTTCCTCTCCGTATGCAGTAAGTGCCGAATACATTCAAAATGAACCCGAAAACAAATCCGCCCACTCTCACGATGATTATCCGATCACACACAGGTGTATCGGCGTGCGTGGCGGGGTGCTGATAGGTTGCCCAATCACAAATCTTGCTGAATCAGGCGAAACAAGCATGTATTGGATTGCGCGCCATATTTAAAGGCAACGTGTACTGCTAATCATTCTCTGTGTTGTTGGGAGTGAGAGAGAGAGAGAGACGCACAGAGCTGGCTGATTGAACATTTGCATATTGACGGAGAGACTTGTTGTGTATTGGGTGAGCTTTGTCCATTGTTGTTTTGTTTACATCTTTGTCTTGTTTTATATGTGGAAGTGTTTCGTGTGATTGGCTGTACATTAGTTGTCTGTTTTTTGTGAGTGCTGGAAGTATGCCCGCAAAGCGTGGGAAGAGTGATGCTGGTGGGAGTGGGAGTGCTACTCGTGCGAGTACGCGTTGGAGTGAACGTACTGTTCAGGGGAGTGATGTTGCTGGTGCACCGAGTGGTGTTGCTGGGAGTGGGAGTGGTGTTGCTGGGAGTGGGAGTGTTGTTGCTGGTAGTGGGAGTGCTGTTGCTGGGAGTGGGAGTGCTGTTGCTGTGAGTGGGAGTGCTGTTGCTGTGAGTGGGAGTGTTGTTGCTGGGAGTGGGAGTGCTGTTGCTGGGAGTGGGAGTGCTGTTGCTAGGAGTGGGAGTGCTGGTGCTAGGAGTGGGAGTGCTGGTGCTAGGAGTGGGAGTGCTGGTGCTGTGAGTGCTGCTGGTGGCGCAGTTGCTGATGGGGTGGATGGTGGTGGCGTGCTTGCTGGTGGGCAGCTTTTGGAGGCTCTTCCATTGGAAGAAGGAGAGTCCAGTCAGCACCAGCCAAGCTCTGACCCTAAACCTGCTCGGAAGAAACGTGTGGAGAAGCCACGTAATCCTCGCTTCAATGACCAGGAAAATACAGCTCTTGTCACTGGCATTCTGGAGCACTATGACAGTATATATGGACATTTACTAGGTAAGTGTACCTTTACATTTATTATTCAAATACATGTGATCCTAGGTCATCTGAGTTTTGTTCATATGCAAATATGGGTTCAGAATATCTTTCTATGTTAATTAGTCTGGAAACACAGCTTTTTATCATGCCTTACAAGGACAACTAAACACAGGCGGTCAATTTGCCATAACTGCATACAATATGAATGCAACCTTGCTTACATGTATAGGTTTAGTAGTGAATGCTCATGTGCTTCACATATTACACATAAAACAGCATGTTTGCTATCTCTTGGAACAGCTAGCAGTGTAGGAAACTGGTGCTTCTATTATTAATCATTTACCTCATATATTTTATATGTTTTTCAAGGGCGGACAAGTTCAGCAAGCAGAAAAGAAATGTGGGACACAATAGTCATTGGTGTCAATGCGTGTGGGAATCATGTGAGGGACAAGCGGAATTGTCACAAGAGATTTGATGATATTAGGTCCAAATTGAAAAAGAAAATACAACACCAACGCGTGCATGCTACTGGCACTGGAGGTGGGCCGACACCACAACGTCTCATATTAAGTCCATTGGAGGAGCTGCTTCGGGCAAAATTACTTCCCGTCGTCGTGGAAGGCTTACCTGGTGACCGTGATATAGGAATTTACCCCTCACAATTTCCACCAGGTGAGAAATATTACTGTACTAGGCGTGTCGTTGCTTACAGTTATTTTGCATAGTTACACTGCTTTTTATACTGTCTTCACAATATAAGCATACCTGCATCTATATATGTATATGTCTGATTCTGTATATATATATATCTCAAAATAGACATATATGTTGTAGTCCTACTAAAAGCAGTAACTAATATAGCACGTGCCATTGCGTGCTCATTTACATGTGAATTCCCAAAATGCATTGCTGCAGTGGAAGCAATTGATGGTGGGCGAAGATGGGGAACAACAGGGTAGTACACATGTGTAACACATGTTAATGAGAAATTATTACTAGCTACAGGTACAGAACATAATTATGTATAATATTATTGTGTATTTTATTTATTTTACTCCGACAAACATGACATTACTGCCTATTTTAAGCACCAAGTTTTATGCTGGAGGAGAGACCACTTGTACTTCACATGTACACTCCGTATGCAAGGAAAGAGGAGATTGTGACTTTTTTGAAACGGTATTGTGAAATGATTAGAGGAGGTGAAGAACTAAAAAATCCGTATGGCATGTTCAACGGGAAGAGACGTTTCTGGGTACGGTTCAGACGGGATCCATCATGTGCGGGAGGAGTGACACACCCACCGGCCATGTTCAATATCAGAGGAGACAGAGGATTTTTGTTTTACTCGGGACAGCCTCTATATTGCAGGCATTGCCTCACTTATGGACATACAAAGGAGGGTTGCACGAAAACGGGAATTGTGTGCCGTAATTGCGGGGAAGAGGGACATACTGCAGCCAACTGTGGAGTCCCTAAGAGATGCCATCTTTGCGGAGAGGAAGGACACTTGGCACGGCAGTGCACAAAAAGGACATATGTCCAGGCAGCAAAAGGGGACATTGTGCTAGACGAAGGGGAAGAGACAGTTGAGGGTCTGGGAATTTGTGAGATGGAGAGTTCCCAACAGGGAGGGCTTGATCCGGCTATAACAGCAATGTATGAGGAGGATTTAAGAAGAGAAGAAATGCTAGCAAGTGGCCCAATAGAGGGTTTGGCGGGTTCTATAAGTGATATCGTGGAGAAAAAAGAGGAAGATCTCTTCCTGGACTCCTTGGCCCAGAAACTGGAGGTGGGGGGAGGGGAGGAGACGGGAGCAGTGCATCAGAAAGATGCGGGGGAGGGGGAAATACGGCCATTGAGTGTGGTGGAACCTAGCTGGGCGGAAAGTATGGAGTTTCAAGATGCACAGAGGGGGAGGGAAGGTCCCCAAGATGTCTTGGAGGAGGAAATGGAAATAGGAGGGAAAAAAGCTCAAAAGCGTAAAAATCTGCAAGGGATAGAAACAAAAGAAGATAAGGATAGCCAGAGTAAAGGGGAGCCTAGAGAGGAAGGTGTAGAGGGTAAAGTTGTAAAAGTATCAGGGAAAGTAACCCTAAAAGTGAAGATGGAACATTTTGAAGACGCAGTGGGAGATGTTCTATTTTGGGTTGGTATTTTTCGGAAGCAGCATGGGGGGAGTAGTGAGGAACAGATAATAGAAAGATTAGAAAAACTGATGTACCAAAGAAAACAGCTGACAAAAGAGCAGTATGAAGAATTAAAAAAGGAGCATGTGCAGTGGGTTAAAATAAAAGAGGCTAGGGGAGAGGTGAGAGAGAAGGAGAGAAGTGAGGGCAATAGCTCGTCCTCACAAAGCCAGATAAGCGTGGAGGGAACTAAAATACAGGGAAGTGTAAGTGGAGTAAGTGGGAATGAAAGTGATGGAAAGGCAGGCCAACAGAGTGGGGGTGAAGGGGGAGAGATTAGGGAAAGTAAAGGGGGAAAAGGAGAAAAGGCAGGCCTTAGTGGAAGAACAAAAGTAAGTTATGAAAGCGAGAGAGAAAGGAAGGCGAGGGAGTGGCATGTAAAAGAGGTGATAAATAATATAAATAAAGAGGCAGGTGACTTAGGGTTAAATGTTTCAAAAACGGAATGGCTGAAAGTACAGTTCCCAAAAGCAGAGGTGTCTAAAGAGGAAGTAAGAAAATTATAATACAATGTAGTACGTATCATATCCGTGAGGCGTTAGAGAAATTGCTGGGACACGTGAAGTAATTAGATGCAATGTTAAATGTCCTGTGGAAAGTACGACAAATTCGCGTGTAGAAATGGGAAGTAACCATATTTTTTTGCATTGAGTGTGTTTGGTAGTAGATGCACAGATGATGCCTTGGAATGTGTTGTTTTGTTTGGCTTTTTAGAATGGTTTTGTGCCTTTGGGTTGGTTTTTGTCTTGGCAATATAAGGATTGTATAGTGATGTTTTCGGTTTATTATTTTCTGTAAAATGATACTAAATGGTTGTTAATATGTGAACCGTAAAAAAAAAAAAAAAATGTCTGTGAGTGGGTTTAATGGCTTTGCATCTCATCCCAGCCTCTGTCTAAAAGCTGTGTTTAAAACAGCATGCATTGGCTTGAGGATTGGCTTGTGTAATACGAGCTTGAGACAAAAGGTGGCACTGAGTGCTCATTTACATGTCATTTCCCAGAATCCCTTGCTGCAGTGGAAGCGCTGTATGCTGGGTGACAATGGGGAAAGACAGGGTTGCAGACCTGTCTAAGACATGCAAATGAACATACAGTAATATTTACAGTCCCTTCGTCTAGCACAATGTCCCCTTTTGCTGCCTGGGCATATGTCCATTTAGTGCACTGCCGTGCCAAGTGTCCTTCCTCTCCGCATAGATGGCATCTCTTAGGGACTCCACAGTTGGCTGCAGTATGTCCCTCTTCCCCACAATTACGACACACAATTCCCGTTTTCGGGCAACCCTCCTTTGTATGTCCATAAGTGTGGCAATGCCTGCAATATAGAGGCTGTCCTGAGTAAAACAAAAATCCTCTGTCTCCTCTGATATTAAACATGGCCGGTGGGTGTGTCACTCCTCCCGCACATGATGGATCCCGTCTGAACCGTACCCAGAAACGTCTCTTCCCGTTGAACATGTGAAAAAGAAAAAATGTGCACAAGCGCTAAAGACTAAAACACGTGTGACAATTGCAAAATATATATATATAAAGGCTGCCTAGTAATACTGTCAGTACTGACAGAGAAAGTGAAAGTGAAAACAAAGAAAAACCTGGCGCCAAAAGTTCATTGGATAATCCTGTACTCCTCAGGGGACTAGCACACTTGCTTGACAGGCCATATAGGGGAAAAAACACAAACAGACACAGATCATAGTGCAACACTGTAGGGTTAAAACAGGTCTACACTAATACACACACTGCACATATAACATAGAGACTCCTAGTGACTATAAAAACTATTTATTAAATAAAAAGAACTATGCCATAAATGGTTTGGACAAATGAGAACACCGCTGGTCATCCAGATGTGAAAAATCAGAGCCTTCTGCCTTCAGGATTTCCCTGCACAGGGGATTTATGACCTGACCTGTCATCAAGATGCGGATGTTTGGTGCACTTTTGAAAAGTGCAAGGAGAAGTCTGGTGACCCGATCTTACATGGCATCAAGGTAATTCCAAGTTTTATGCTGGAGGAGAGACCACTTGTACTTTACATGTACAATCCGTATGCAAGGAAAGAGGAGATTGTGACGTTTTTGAAACGGTATTGTGAAATGATCAGAAGAGGTGAAGAACTTAAAAACCCATATGGCATGTTCAACGGGAAGAGACGTTTCTAGGTATGGTTGAGACTGGATCCATCATGTGCGGGAGGAGTGACACACCCACCGGCCATGTTCAATATCAGAGGAGACAGAGGATTTTTGTTTTACTCGGGACAGCCTCTATATTGCAGGCATTGCCACACTTATGGACATACAAAGGAGGGTTGCAGGAAAACGGGAATTGTGTGCCGTAATTGTGGGGAAGAGGGACATACTGCAGCCAACTGTGGAGTCCCTAAGAGATGCCATCTATGCGGAGAGGAAGGACACTTGGCATGGCAGTACACAAAAAGGACATATGCCCAGGCAGCAAAAGGGGACATTGTGCTAGAAGAAGAGGAAGAGACAGTGGAGGGTCTGGGAATTTGTGAGATGGAGAGTTCCCAAGAGGGAGGGCTTGATCCGGCTATAACAGCAATGTATGAGGAGGATTTAAGAAGGGAAGAAATGGTAGAGAGTGGCCCAATAGAGGGGGAGGTGGAAGTGGAAATAATGGACACGACCGGACCCAAGAAAGGGGCGCAAAAACAAAGTTTACAAAGTGACAATGATGTTTGTACAGTTGATGGGGAGAGGAAGAGTGAGCTACGGCAAGATAAGGTGACGAAGTCAAAGTTTTGTGCGCTGGATTTGTCCAGTATTGACGGGAGTGGGGAAGAGGAACAGACCGTGAGTAAAGGAAAAGAGGAAAATAAGAAGTTAGATAGGGAAGCGCAAGAAACTGAGGAGAAGGCAGGCCCTGGTGGTGCGAGTGGAAAAGGTAAAGAGGGAAAGAGTAAGTGTAAAGGGTTTGTTGTTAGTGGAAGCAAAAACGAGTCTTCGCAAGGGATAGAAACAAAGGATGATAAGGATTGCCAGAGTAAAGTGGAGCCTAGAGAGAAGGGTGTAGAGGGTAAAGTTAAAAAAGTATCAGGGAAGGTAACCCTAAAAGAGAAAATGGAACAATTTGAGAACGCAGTGGGAGATGTTCTGTTTTGGGTGGGTATTTTCCGGAAGCAGCATGGGGGTAGTAGTGATGAACAGATAATAGAAAGATTGGAAAAAATGATGTACCAAAGAAAACATCTGACAAAAGAGCAATATGAAGAATTAAAAAAGGAGCATGTACAGTGGGTTAAAATAAAAGAGGCTAGGGGAGAGGTGAGGGAGAAAGAGAGTAGCGAGAGCAACAGCTCGTCCTCACAAAAAAGTCAGATAAGCGTGGAGGGAACTAAAATACAGAGAAGTGTAAGTGGAGTAAGTGGGAACGAAAGTGAAGAAAAGGCAGGCAAAAAAGGGATTGTACAGGCAAAAGAGGCAAATTCTGCGGGAGATAGTAAGGGGAGGAGCACCCAGGGAAAGGATGAAGTAGGGCTTACAAAGGAAGAGGTTTTGCACAATCAACTTGCGAGGGGATTTGGGCGGAGATATTGGAATGTGAAAGAGGCAAGGGACGGGTATGAAAAAAGTGTGATATCTGGATTCCAGTTAGAGGAAAGTAAGAGAGGTTTGGAACGTATGGAGAAAGAATTAAAACAGATGATCGCATCACATGAGAATAGAGAAAGGGTTTTTGTTTTTAAATGAAAGAATCTTGAAGTATATGGTTCTTATCTTTGTATGATGTTTTGGTTATAGGGTTTTTTCGTAAAGTTATGTTTTTTTTTATCCTTCTGAAAAGTTTATCTTTGTGTTTGTATATATCTGAAGGATGAAGGAAGAAAATGTAAATATATTATGTTTTGGTGTCTTTCTAATGTTGGGTGACTGTTGTCACTATGGTGTGTTTTTTTGGTTTCCAAAAAAGTCTGTAAACTTAAAAAAGTTGTTGAATAAAAAAGTTTAAAAAAAAAAGGTTGAAACATGTCTGTGAGTGGGTTTAATGGCTTTGCATCTCATCCCAGCCTCTGTCTAAAAGCTGTGTTTAAAACAGCATGCATTGGCTTGAGGATTGGCTTGTGTAATACGAGCTTGAGACAAAAGGTGGCACTGAGTGCTCATTTGCATGTCATTTCCCAGAATCCCTTGCTGCAGTGGAAGCGCTGTATGCTGGGTGACAATGGGGAAAGACAGGGTTGCAGACCTGTCTAAGACATGCAAATGAACATACAGTAATATTTACAGTTGCTATATATATATACATATATATGTACCCCTCAGTTTTATACAGTCATGGTGTTCATCATGTGTGGGACGCAGAGCCCAGAACCTAATGTCATGTTAGCATCAGAGAGTCACAGTAATAACTCAGCACTCACCCATGTAACACCTTCTCTGGTAGCTCTCTGTCTGTGTCTCTATCTACCTTTCTGTCTCCTGCATGACCAGGGAGGCTGCGAGGGACTCCCTCCCCCTCCCACTTGGAACCGGTACCCACATATAACAGACGAGTAATGACAGACTCAGTTTGGAGGTATAAAAGGCCGCGGCTTTGTTTATTAACAATCATAATACTGGAGTAAGCGCTAGTCCAAGCCAGAGTGGGGTCAGAGGGTCAGCCAGGCCTTGGCCTTCTGCCCCCGTACCCGGCCGACCCCTAAAGAGCCGGCCGTTGTCGCGAGTGGGTTCCCGGGTGTCACGTTAGCTTGACCCCGCCCAATCGCTCCTACCCCCGGGCGACGCCCGCCCCGAGCCCATCTGGCAAGGACAAGCACTTACCCCCGAACTGCCGCCGCGACAGTGGTAAAATGACCAACTGGAGCCTCCTGAAGGAACTTCAGTCCTTTGTTTCTCGGGAGGTCTTCGGACACTGCCCTGTAAAATATGATGGTACATGTTACAGCTTACAGGTAGTGCAGACAGCTTATCACCAAGGGAATTGTAAATACTCCACGGAGTGGCCTCTTGCTATGGGGTGGGTGGAACTTCGCATCAGACCGGAGCAGAATGGAAGATCTCAGCTCCCGGCTGCCTCTTTT
>WSYH01002764.1:0-76468 GCA_036426205.1 Ascaphus truei | reverse complement strand
CCCCCCCCCATGCCTACCTGATTGTGGCAGCGGCAGACGAAACGGCAACGGGCCTCAGCCAGGAGGAATGGGTGAGGGAGGGGAGTGCATCTTTGCAGCGTGTCAAATTCTGGTACTGGAGTGGGCTGGTTGGCAGGGAGTGCGTTAGCGCGTCATACCTGACAGGAGCAGGCATGGGGGGGGAGAGGGCGTCAGCCTTGTGCTGGGGGGGGGGGGGCAGCGCATCAGCCTTGTGCTGGGGAGGGAGAGCGTGTCACACAGCTGGAGTGCGCTCCTTCCCTGAAAGGGGAGGGGGGTTGAGGGGGTCGTCGCGGGCCACACAGAGAGTCCCGGCTTGCCGCATGCAGCCCGCATGATGTACAGGCCTGCAGTATAGTATTGAGAGACAGGTAATCATCTGGGGAGAGAGGATGGAATCACAACAGTAACTAACAACTGTAATCAAGCGGGATACATTCACCAATACAGATCACTTAAGCTCTCCCCCTAGCTCCCTTCAGCTCTCCCCCTAGCACCCTTCAGTTCTCCCAACATTCTTCAACTCCCCCAGCATGCTTCAGCTTTCCCCTAGCACCCTTCAGCTCTCCCAGCATCCTTCATCTCCCCCAGCATCCTTCAACTCTCCCCATAGCACCCTTGATCATCTCCCCCAGCACCCTTCAGCTCTCCCCCAGAACCCTTCAGCAGTCCCCCAGCACCCTTCAGCAGTCCCCCAGCACCCTTCAGCAGTCCCCCAGCACCCTTCAGCAGTCCACCAGCACCCTCAGCTCTATCCCTAGCATCCTTCAGCTCTCCCCCTAGCACCCTTCAGCTCTCCCCCCAGCACCCTTCAGATGTGTACAGTATGTTTGTATGTGTATATATATAGCAATTCAATGTTATGATTAACATGTTGCCTGAATTCGGCTGAGCTGCCTGCCACGCATGCACAAGTGCGATAAGCCCTATTATACACGGAGCAGCGTGTGCATCTATATTATACACAGAGCAGCGTGTGTACTGTATCTGTATTATACACAGAGCAGCATGTGTATTATACACAGAGCAGTGTGTGTATTACAGTATATACGGAGCAGCGTGTGTACAGTATCTGTATTATATACAGAGCAGTGTGTGTACTGTATCTGTATTATACACAAAGCAGCGTATTTACAGTATCTGTATTATACAGTACACAGAGCAGCGTGTGTACAGTATCTGTATTATACACGGAGCAGTATGTGTATTATACACGGAGCAGCGTGTGTACTGTATCTGTATTATACAAAAAACAGCGTGCGTATTATACACAGAGCAGCGTGTGTACTGTATCTGTATTATACACAGAGCAGCGTGTGTACTGTATCTGTATTATTTACAGAGCAGCGTGTGTACTGTATCTGTATTATACACAGAGCAGCTACTTTCTGTTCTTTTTCTTACAGTAACTTCAAGTGGATTTGTTAGCAGTAAGCAGTATCAACAACTCACCACCCCTCCCCCCCCCACAGAGCCATTCAATAAAATGTAGCGTGCTTTTCTTGAACTACTGTAGCCGGAAATCGGCTGAGCTGCCTGCCACACATGCGCAACTGCGATAAGCTAAGCCCTTCTAAACTTGCCTTTTCTTAAGCGGTGGACTTCAAGTGGATTTGTAAGCAGTATTAACAACACAACACTAGTAATAAGATTACATTAACATGTTGCCTGAAATCAGCTGAGCAGCGCAAGTGCGACAAGCCCTTCTAAGCTGCTATTGTACTGTAACAAAACAAGTCAACTTGAAGTTCACTGCTTATCAACAACACAACACACCCCCCCCCCCCCTTCAACAGAGCCATTCATGTAAATGTACAGTAGCGTGATTATTATGAGCTGGGCAGAAGACATGTTTGCTAATCCTTCACGCAGGAAAATAGTATTTTTCTTTAGAATTTTATTGGTTAATGCATAATACAAAAATACAGTAGCTCTTTTTCCTACTGTACAGTAAATTCCTGTACAAGTTTGTCTTTTTCTTCGTTATGGCTGCATTTGATTCTGTACAGTACTGAAAAGAAAAAGAAACAATTACTGGTACTGCACAGAGCAGCGTGTGTATTATACACGGAGCAGCGTGTGTACAGTATTATACACAGAGCAGCTACTTTCTGTTCTTGTTCTTACTGTAACTTCAAGTGGATTTGTTAGCAGTAAGCAGTATCAACAACACACCACCCCTCCCCCCACAGAGCCATTCAAGAAAATGTAGCGTGCTTTTCTTGAACTACTGTAGCCTGAAATCGGATGAGCTGCCTGCCACGCATGTGCAAGTACGATAAGCCCTTCTTTCTAAACTTGCCTTTTCTTAAGCGGTGGACTTCAAGTGGATTTGTAAGCAGTTTCAACAACACAACACACCTCCAACCTCACTAGTAATAAGATTAACATGTTGTGTGAGATACAGGCTGTTTTGTACATAAACACAGTACTGTAATCTTACACCCAACCTTCCTTTTGTCACTGCTGCAGCTCTGAAAATAAAAAGAAACAATTACTGCAGACATGGTTATTTTTACTGTCATACTTACTGTACCTGTATCATACTGACCTGTGCCTGATTAACACAAATAAATGATTAAACAATAAAAATATTTCAAAAGATTTTTTTTAAAACACTTATTTTTTTTCACAAACGAATTTCTATACAGTAACAGCTGAGAGAGGGTGGGAGAGGGGGGTTTGTGTAAGATACAGACTGGTATGTACAGTACATGAACACAGTACTATAATCTTACAGCTCTGAAAATTAAAAGAAACAATTACTGCAGACATGGTTATTTTTACTGCCATACTTAACTGTATCATACTTACCTGTGCCTTATTACTTTCCCGAGGCCTGGCCATTACGTTGTAAAACAATAGGCAACACAGTCACAATATGATCAATATATTTATTACATCTGGCTACGGTGATTATATTGTTCCAGAAATTCAGTATCCCTTTTTCCATTTCATCCTTTTTTGACGGTTTCCACACTTTTCTGATATAATCCTTCAACTCATGCCATATCATTTCGATGGGATTAAAATCTGGTGATCTGGAATACACTAGGAGGGGAGAAAAAAGGTGAATTACTTAAGGAGATATCAACTGTGTATAACAATGAGAAATGGTTACCCAACTTACTCCGCTGGAATCTTAACCCAGTTGATACCGCTGGCAAGAATGTGAGCAAAAGATGCAGTGTGTTTCGGATCATTGTCCTGGAAGAACCAGTGACCAGATGGGAAATAATTCCTAATGTATTCAACAACATGTGTAATTATGTGATCTTGGAAGGACGCTTTATTCGTGATTCCTGGAAACAACAAAATAAAAATGTAACATTAGGGTACAAAATACTGTACAGTACAGCTGTCCAGTGCATAAGGCCACAGCATGTGTACGTGTGTATTATTTAACCCTCAAAGATGATGATGCATCCTGGTCCTTGTCTAGAGATGGCACCCCACACATGCATCTTCACTGGGTGCATGGGACGCGGCTTCGGAGATAGGCGTCCTTTTATGTAGAATCCAAAACGGGCAAATCTCTCAAGCGCTACAGTTATCTCGTCAGTAAAGATGACATCCTGGAAAGTCTCACCACTTTCGATCCATGGCCATGCCTGGTCCACTCTTTTTATTTTGTTGGCTTCCCTTATCATATGATACGCTCTGTAATGAAAAGGTATAGTGTTAGAGGTACTAAATACTGGAGATATGATGGTTCCCAGTACTCAAAAATTGAAAAAATAAGTCAAAGACATCTATAGAAAACTAACAGTAATGTATTGAAACAATACAGTATATGTATTACTGTACATACAGTAGGCCAACCCTATTGTACAATAGGCTAGGAGGGAGCCTAACATGAAAATAGAGGGATAAACAAGAAATCACAAGTCTGGAGAGTGAGGGAGGTGGAGGAAAAAACGTGGCGAATAACAACCATAGTGGAAAAAGAAAAAGCAGCAGACAAAAAAGAGAAAAACATGAGTAACGTACAGTATACTTACTTAAAACGCCCATATTTCCATCCCAATTTCCGTCTCATCTGCCTGATGCTGGTCTCAGATGCTTTTATTTTGTGAATAGCCTCTAGTGCATGTTTTACCCTTGTGGCACATGTCTCATCATTCTCTTCACTTATTTGGTCCACCAGAAGAGTTGTCGCCCTACAGTGTAAAGAAAAACAGAACAATTTGTTACAGTAGGCAAATTAAGCACCCCAATAGCACACTGATGTCCTATTGTCTGATTATAGCACTATATGAATATATTAAATAATTTGCCCCTCAAATTAAACATCCCAATAGACTGCGCAGTCACACACTCAGTCTCTCTTACCACCCATTGTGACCAATCACTGGCATAAAAGCTGGTGACATGCTGTACTGTACTGTTGATGCTTTGTGTGTGTGTACAGTAAATGCAGGATTATTAGTTCAAAGAAATCAGAATCTTTTGAAAAGATGACACTATACCACCACCTCCTAAAGTACAGAATACAGTACATTACTGTAGTGTAGAATTAAAAAGCGGACTGATTGTAAGAATGGCAAAAATGTTATACTGTACAGTCAAAATGTATATATTAATTAAATATTAAAAACAGGCATTCAGTACAGTACAAGACGTTGTTAGAGTTACAGCATAGAGGACAATACTGTAAGTACAGTACTTACTCAGTAGTGACTGTCAGCTTTTTTTTTAACGTTTTTGACCTTCCCATGCGCATGATAACAAACAGTGCTTTTTGCTAAACCGAAGCCCGGAGCAACTAACCAGCGTTGGATCTGTAAAATTCGGAAACCTTTCTTGTACATATCCTGTATTTTCAAGCTGAGATTGTTTGAAATCCTTTACTTTGGCATCGCTGCTGTTAGAAAAAAAAAATGCAAACACACAGAGCAATTCAATGTGAATTCGATGTGTATTGAATGTGCATTGAATACACAAAATGGATGGTGTATTTATATTTGAATTTAATTTGCCTCAACGTCACTCTACAGGTTTAGTACACAGTACGCCCACTTTTAACACCTGCACCTCGTGTCCATGCAAACGAAAAATCTCAAATAAAAGGTGAGACAAATTGCATAGACTCTCACACACTGATCTCTATCTGAACTTGCTATTGTCCAGATACTGCATTGTGCATTCGTCCATCTGTTTCCATGGATCGCCCCCGATTCTACAGACGCAGGAACCAGCTTGCTTCTGCCGTGCCGGCCAAGCGAAAGGCGGAAGCTGTTTCCCAAGCCAAAACCTAAGCGACAACCAAAGCAGAATAAAGAAAATGTTCTGAAGGCTCCAACGTTTAAGCAACCCTGGGCCTTATTATGTAAAGAAGAAATTTGGTGCCCTTAGCACAGTGCAAGTCAAGTGGAATCCCGATCCTCTCCTTGTACCCCCTGCCCACCTGCTCCACCAACCATCCTTGAGGCTGCTGTCCTGGCAACCACCGGCTCACCTGCTCCTCCACCAACCATCCTCGACGCTGCTGTCCTGGCAACCCCCGGCTCACCTGCTCCATCAACCATCCTCAATACTGCTGTCCTGGCATCCCCCGGCTCACCTGCTCCACCAACCATCCTCGACACTGCTCTCCTGGCAACCCCCTGGTCACCTGTTCCTCCACCAACCATCCTCGATGCTGCTCTCCTGGCAACCCCCTGGTCACTTCCTCCACCCATCCCTAACAATTCTATGGAGCAAAAGGTTAATCTTCTTTTGGAGACCATGTTGAATATGGATATGTGCAGGGAGAAGATCGAATGTAACATGGAGAAGATGGAAAGGAACATGGAGAAGATGGAAAGGAACATTGAGAAGATGGAAAGGAACATTGTGGGGATGTATTGTTTGCTGCGAGTTCCTGTCCCTGTATGTCCAACGCAGGAGCATGATGTGACCTTCACGCTTCCATCACCAAGCCCCCCACTCTCACCCCATCCATCAGCAGAATACGTATGCCTGTATACCTTTGAGGATGAGATGACAATCCCGGTAAGGCCACGACAGGAGGAAAGCATCCTCCCACACTGAATACCCTCGCCCACTGCCAGAAGTACACCAGCACCCAGAATTGTAGCGCTGCCAGACATCATCTTGACCGACCTGACCCAGCACGCCCGGGAGAAATACAAGACTGGATGTGGTGGTGTAGCCCAGAAATTTGCCCTGTCAATCTTTAAACACCACGTCAGTTTTGAGATGTACAGCAGTTGGACCCACAGTGTAAATTATGAAGGAAATAAAAGAAAGAAGGCTCTGACAGAAAATTTAAGAAAGACCATTTTGAATGAAGTGGAGCGTTATTTCCATGTTACCCCTACAGTTATGAGAGCTGTGAGAAACACTATAAATGGCCTGTTGAGGCATACAAGGGCTCGTGCTTGGAGTGGCACCCCTCTTGCTAACGACTTTTCCCAAACTCTACTGTAGTGCAAAAGTTTTAAAAAAAAAAGTTTACATTGATTTATTGTTTAATGTGTTTAATCATTTTCTGTTTTATTTTTATTGTTTTGAAATATTGTTATTGTTTAATCATTTATTTCTGTTAATCAGGCACAGGTATGTATGATACAGGTACTGTACAGTAAGTACTGTATGGCACTCAAACTAACCATGCCTGCAGTAATTGTTTCTTTTCATTTTCAGAACTGCAGCAGTGAAAAAAGGAAGGGGGGGATGTGTAAGATTTTAGTACTATGTTCATGTACAAACCAGCCTGTATCTTACACAAACCCCCCTCTCCCACCCTCTCTCAGTAGTGACTGTATAGAAATTTGTTTGTGCAAAAAAAAAATATATATGTTTTTATTTCTGTTTCTGTTTTGCATGTCTGTACAGTACAGTAGGTGGGTGAAGATAAAGTGAAGAAATATCCTGCTCCCCTCTTCTCAATGTCTTACAGTTAATGCAGTACCAGTAATTACCAGTAATTGTTTCTTTCTACTGTATTTTCAAAGCTGCAGCCCCCTCTGTCCCCGATCTCTCCCCATCTCGCAATGCCATAACGAAGAGAAAGACAAGAGCTACTGTATATTTGAACTGTATTATGCATTAAAAAATAAAATGTATTTTTTGACCGACCCCCTATTGCAGACCTGAAATTCTTATGAACAGTTCAACAAGGCATTGCACTTCACATACTGTAATGTAATGAAAGGGCATTTCTCTCACCGGTTATAAAAAAAAATGTCCAAATGAGACATATAGTAGAGTACAGTACTGTACATGCATGCGCATAACAGTAAAAGAAAAACAGTATTTACTGTTGCAAAAGTTGAAAGCATTGAATAATAAATAATACATATAGAATAAAAGATATACATTTTTATTTTTGGTGTTTATAAGAAAAGTTGCGCAATGCAACATACTGTAAAACAGTAGTGATGATGACAGTAAAGTACAATGTAAAAAAAAGAATTGAATATTAAAACAGCAGCATACTGTACAGTATACGGTTTTCTATTAAGCTCACAATTGTTCTATCAATAAAAATGGCACTGTCACTAAATGTTTGCCTACTTGGCAAACAACGCGCAAGCAACTTTTTAAAAAAGCGATACTAGTGGTCCATCCAAATCACTTCTTTTGTCTTTTTCCGCTGGATGTCAAAGTTTCTTTTCTGGGGAAAAACAAACAAATATGCTAATATTACCGGTATTGCGCATTCGTCAAGTCGCGTCATTGGGAATTAAAGCATCAGTTCAAGAAATATCCTACAGTACATTTGTGTCTGTACGATGAGAACAAACTTCTGATTGGCTCTGACTCTTGAGCCCCACCCTCTCCCTACATTTTTTAATTGCAGCAGCGTCACGTACTTCGACGGCCAATCAAATCATTCTGCAAAGTGCACTCAAGAGAGAAACATCCCCTCAACTCGCATACAGTACTGTATTGATGCACATACAGTATTGTAAAGTGCGTACAGTATTGTTTAAAAAATAGTTTTGTTTTGACACATGGCAGTTGAACTGCAGCTCCAAACTTACAGTAATACTGTCATGTACAGTACAGTACAGTTTAATACAGTGTTGTACATTACTATATATTTACCTTCATTATAAACTTTGCCAAGCGGGTGGTGATTACTCACTGTGACTCCTCAAGTCTGCATTATAGTTGACAGATGACAGCTGGCCTGCTACACTTATAGTTGACAGCTGATGAAGCTGGAAATCGTTTTGGTACTGGTAAATGCAAGCTTGCTGGTACCTGTACGCAAAATCATGCTCAGGCTGGAGATTTTCCAGGTATTCTGGCGGGGACAGGTAGAAAGGATTGCCGTTCACCAGGTTATCACTGACGGTCGGACCGGTCGGTGCTGGTGCCGGCACATTGCTGGATTGGGATTGAGGAAAATTATATGGGTTAAAACCGACCTTTCTTCTTTTGAAATTGCCATGATCAAACATACTGTGAAATTATGGCATGACACCCCAATACCCGCAAATCTCTCTGGCAGGAGGGACAATGCAAAAAAAACCCAGTGATTGTTACTTAAGGTTTCTCTTATCGCACGTTTCCACCCATGAACGTCAGGTGAACTCTTGTAAAAATCATAGTTCGAAATTAAATATTCATATATTTCAGATACAGTCGCCATTTTATCTGCTGCAGCATTAATTGCAGAATATATTAAAAATGCATAACTACAGTCAGGTTTTTTATACGTCTATGGTATAGCCATAATGTCCACTCAGCAATTGTGCGGGGAAAGAATGTAAAAAAAAAAGGCACACATTGAGTATTTAATGCTTTTTATGAAGAACGTTTTTGAAAAATCAAGGTCAATTCACAATGGGCCACTGTAAGTATATACCAGTATAGACGTGAGTGCTATCTGTTTAAAACACCTGCACCCTTACAAAGTAGCAATTTTCCATACACATTACAATTCAATACAATTAATTAATTTCATTAATTTCTGCCACCTGGCGGATACGCAAAGAATAGCAACCAAATTATAATTCATTAACTTCTGCCACATGGCGGATACGCGAAGAATTGCATCCAAAGAAACAAGAAACCATTAAATTAAACAGATGAACCGTGTGTGGCTGCCCGGTGCCGGGTTGCGTGAACCCGGCATGAATAGTGGTCAAATGTGGAAATACCAAATGGATATACAGTGGCGGCCGAGCTGAGTCTTCAGGGGCCGCCACCGCAATGTGCGGGCAGAACCCGGGCAGACGCGGCTGATGACACGCGGCTGGTGACGCGTGCCGCGCATCACTGTGGTGCCGGTCACACGTCCGCCGGCATCCCCGGGTAAGGGGACATGGGACAGGGAAATAGAGGGGAGATGCGGGAAGAGGGGGAGCAGAGGCAGCCAGGGGGTCGCGAGGGGAGGGGAAGACGCGCGAAGCTGCCGAGCAGAGGCGGAGCAGCCAAGCAGCCAGGGAGTCGCGAGGGGAGGGGAAGATGCGGCTGAGCGCGGCCAAGATTGGCGGCAGCCAAAAAAAGCCCCGTAACATTACGGGCATTTGTGAGATTGAAGTTGGCCGCAGCAGTAATGTATACCCTGTTCATTTATGTAACTGTATTTGTAACCATGTATTATTTGTCTTAACTCTGTGCCCAGGACATACTTGAAAACGAGAGGTACAGTACCGACACACTTTATCCGAGTGTGGTCGGTACCGCAAGCCGGGAAATCTCCCGGCTTGCTAGTGGCCGCCCCTCGGCGTGCCGCGCGTCATAGACGCGCGGTCACGCGTCATCGGGAGTGTGCGCCCCCTGCACGCGTGTCCAGGGGCTCCCCGAGGGAGCCCTGGTGTCCCGCGATCGCGGGACAGCGGCAGGGGGTTCCGGGGGACCCGGCGGACCCGGCAGCGGTAGGGAGAGCGCCCCGATCGGAGGGCGCTCTTCCGCTGCTTCGGCGCGCGCCCGTCACTCTCGGGCGCGCGCCAGGCTACTGCTGCGGCAGAGAACGGGCAAATGCTCGAATAAACTCTGCCGCAGCAGTAACTCTCAATGTATTACTTCCTGATAAAATATTTTATAAATAAATAAATAATATAGCGGTCAACACGAAAACTGATTCGAGATGTGTTCGAATAACGGCCACTGCATCAGTATAACAGTGAGTCAGCAGAGAGTACAAGGGAGAGAACATGTAAGAATAACTCCCTTATGCCTGACCTGATGTAGCCAATATAAGCTAAGGCAAATAGAGGCTTCGTGGAGCATTATGCTGTCCAGATACTTGCTATAATGTTGCACAGGGCATCCAAAGGAGAGGAGAAGTCCAAAACAAAGGTAAGTATGAGGCAACGCAAGCCCCTGGCATCCCACTCCTTGAGTAAAGCAGGCAGCAGTCACGCAGCAGTCACACAGACCGGATAAAGCAGCATCAGCAGTGGGGGTCTGTAACAGGGGAGTAATCCCTGTTCAAGTAATGTGCCTTTAATCTAGCAGTGTGGTGGTTAACTGCTGGTAGTCAATTAATAAACACCACCTGCCTGATCTAGTTTGCTTACTAAAGCCTGTCTGTTGAGACAGGAATGACTCCTTAGCTCTGACTGAGAGCTGACCTTTGGAGATACAGAGGAGTGTTCTTGAGACTCCCAGGAGAGACTGACCAAGAGAACACACATCTCTGGAGCTGACCGGTCTTGAGCTCTGCCCAGCATAGCTGATTGCAAGACACCAAATAAGACTTCTAAACCTGGATGCTGATATTTTCTGTGCACGCACGGGTGCGGTTCCAGGAGAGCAGAGAATCTTACTCTACAGCAAGAAACAGATAAGACTTTCATTATTAAGAGACTGCTTATATCTGCTTATTTCATGCTATATATTTTGGGGCTGCGAGACATGCTTTACTAAGGGAGATGTGAATTAATTGCATAGGATTTCACTAGAACTACTCCCAAGTGAATAGAAGCTTTGTTCCCCCCCTGTGTTTGGATGGTTTCCTGATGAAAACTCCTTCCGTGCACCCCAAAACTGGAACAACCTACCAGAGACTCTCACATCCACCACCAGTTTAAGTTCTTTCAAATCTAAGGCTGTCTCACATTTTAACCTGGTCTGTAACTGTTTCATACGCTCATAATATATATTTTCTTTAACTGTGCACGCAATGTCTTGTATGTAATGTATACCCTGTTCATTTATGTAACTGTACTTGTAACCATGTATTATTTGTTTTACTCTGTGCCCAGGACATACTTGAAAACGAGAGGTAACTCTCAATGTATTACTTCCTGGTAAAATATTTTATAAATAAATAAATAAATAAAAATCTGCCATGAGATCAAGGAATCTTGAGTGCCTAAAAGTATCTTGTGTATACATGCACACTGTATTGCGAATTGAGAATAATCATGCTGGGTGCTATCCACTCTTTTTAAATCTCTTTATTTGTATTTTCACAAAAATATCCATTTTAACAGATAATAGATACATTGTAATCTATAGTTAGCTCTTAACACATTAATTATACTGTGTTGTACATTTAGAGCCAACAAATTATAATAAAAGAAAACATTTTAATAGCAGGAAACATATAACATGGAGTAAGGGACACAGACAAACCAGGGGAAGGGGTAGGAGTGAAAAAAAGGGGGGTGGGGGTGATGTCACCATATACAGCTAAACCCCGTTATAACGCGCCTCGTTATACCGCGATTCGGTTATAACGCGGTTTTCCCGTGGCTCCCGTTTTTTTAACTGCACACACACACTGCACACACACTGCTCATTGCTCACACTGCCACACTGCACACACACTGCACACTGCACACACACTGCTCATTGCTCACACTGACACACTGCACACACACTGCACACTGCACACTGCACACACACTGCTCACACACTGCACACTGCACACACACACACACACACTGCACACACACTGCACATTGCTCACACTGACACACTGCACACACTGCACTGCACACTGCACACTGCACACACACTGCTCATTGCTCACACTGCACACACTGACACACTGCACACACACTGCTCATTGCTCACACTGCACACACTCTGCACACTGCACACACACTGCTCATTGCTCACACTGCACACACACTGCTCATTGCTGACACTGCACACACTGACACACTGCACACACACTGCTCATTGCTCACACTGCACACACTGACACACTGCACACACACTGCTCATTGGACACACTGCACACTGCACACACACTGCTCATTGGACACACTGCACACACACTGCACACTGCACACACACACTGCTCATTGCTCACACTGCACACACTGACACACTGCACACACACTGCACACAATTATTATATAGAAATAAACAGACAACTGCACTTTAACAGATGTACAGTATTTTGCCTGTACAACGTCTTGTGACTTTTGTTTCACAAAGTTAAGGGGGTGGGAAGTCATTGTGCTGTGGGGGTTGGGGGGGTGGCGGGGCCCTGCGCTGCGGCTACGGCGGGCCCTGTACTGCGGCGGGGGGGGGGGGGGGGGGGGGCCGTGTTAGGACCTTTGGTTCTGATCTTCGTGAATGGCGCTTGCGCACTGCGATTGCTAATGAGCTACCGATGTTAAGAGGTCAATCGGACCTATGGTTTTTAAGCTTTAAATGAAAGCGCAACAGGTAATATGCGTATGTCCAGGTTTCCCTTAGCTGAACAGTGTCTTCTTTTCCTCTCTTGTGGTTCTTTTTCTTCCTCATCATGCTCATCAATTCGAGACCCTGGTGGTACCTAATAGTTGTGGAGCCTCTGCACGAACCGTCACACTCAGTCAGTTCACTCCCTCCTCAGCCATCTCTGGTTCTCTGTTTTTTCCTTCCCTTCTCTGGTGTTGGGAGGTACCCAGGCATTAACGAACCCTACCCCCAATCACCTTCTATCCTAAGCCCTGTTTTGCTCGGAAGAGTATTAAAGACACAAGTACGAGCCTTATTGTAAGAAAACTAACGCCAGGAATACCATTTCTCAATAGGGAGAAGGGTACGAGAGATTTTGCTGACATAAGCGAATATGTTATAATAGGAAGTTCCCGCTGAGGCTTTCCCTCTGTGTTATCTTTTTAGTAGGCGAGATATTTTTGTGAACAGAGCCCATTTTGGGTGACCGTTTGTGACTGACCTCAATTGGGCTACCTAGACTTGCCTAATTTGCTTTATCCTGATCACTAGTGCTTGCACGGTTACATAATTTCACACCAGTTTTCCTCCCCAGTCCCCAGGCCTTCTCTACTAAAACCTTTTCATCGTTGTTACTTTCAATGTCTCTTCATCAATAAATTTTATCACCTATTCTTATCCTCTCTTTGTTTCCTTTTGTACGTTTGCCTTTTAGTTGTCCTTTCTGCCTTCCTTCTCCCTTTTTCCGAATGCGCGCGGTCTCTGTGTCTGAGAGAATCGCGTTCCTTTCCCCTGGCTTGAATGCCTGGTGCTCTGAAGTTCTGCCATGCTGAGGGGTGTATTGATGCCTTGGCAGTGGTGCGTGGTGTGCGTGCGGTCCTTTTATACCCTTCAGGTCAGCGATGGGCCGTCGTCTGGCCCTCAGATGAAGGCCCGAGCGGTGTCCTGCAGCGTGCAGCGTTGGGGTATATGTACTCTTTTACAGATGTCCGTTGGCCTCCTCACTGTGGGGCTGAGCAGCGGGTGGCTCAGACAGGAGGAGAAAGGCATTAGGTTATTGGGAGAGCGAAGCACTGTTATTTGCAAGGCTGTGTGCAGTTTTTGCTTGATAAACATTCTGCTGCCCTTCTGGCAGAGTGAAAGCTGCTGCTTTCCTTGTCAATTATTGAATCCTCCTCCATATAACAGTAATCCAAAAAATAGAAATTATAAATATGGAGGAGGAAAAATACTGAGAGTGAGTAGACGACCAACAACTGGAGAAGAACGTTGTCCGATCCAACTGGCAGACCGAACAGAAGCGATGGTGTGGATGGCGGACGGGGAGACGCCGATTCCCCTTCAAAAAATGGTTTATGGCAGCCTCCTCTTAAAGAATCTTTCTCTCCCTAAAGTCTTCAAGTCTCAAGCTGCTGTGTGATTCCTTTGTGTAGTCAAGTAGCAAAGTAAGGCTGCTCACTGTCCGTTGCATAAAGCTGTGGTTAGTTTGCTGTGTAGAGGCTTGGTTGCTTCGGTGTAGCAAAACGTG
The DNA here is from genome assembly GCA_036426205.1 of Ascaphus truei. Taxonomy (NCBI): domain Eukaryota; kingdom Metazoa; phylum Chordata; class Amphibia; order Anura; family Ascaphidae; genus Ascaphus; species Ascaphus truei. The sequence goes on along the minus strand of WSYH01002764.1, from coordinate 62,340 downwards.
CTATGTGCAATGTTGGGGAGACTGCTGTTTATTTATTTGCTACGTAAGCTCTCGCTTGTATCTTTATGCAATAAAGCGTGGGTAGCAAGCTCCTCTGTGTGTATTTCCCAAGGCAGCACGGGGGGGTCCCACTCTTTTTACTATTCTGAAGCCAGGGCACGTTGTAATGAATGGCTTCCCGATAGCATAACCACAAGTTTCCTTTTAAAAAATCACTCAAATCACTCATCCAAGGTCCTGTAATAATTATCCTTTCCCTCCGCCTTTATTTGGGAAAAGGTAGCATGGGGTACAAATTCTTGTGGTCTGGTGTGTAATTGGTGATTGATTAGTTAACGGAACCGGTAAAAAGAGATGGGCCTCACCGGGTTTATACAACAGAAAAAGGTTTCTATTACTCACTCTTCTCCATCCAGTGTTGACAAAGAAGTTATGGTGCGGGGGTAGTGGGCCAAAGAATAGTCTATGGACAGACCATGTCGGAACAAACAGAGGGGGGGCAGACGAGTCCTTTCTGGTGAGCGATCTCAGAGACTGCATGTAAGCAGCTCCCCTGATGTCATGCTCGCGGCCGGAGTGACAACTTGTTGCAACCACGCAGGCACAAGTATGTGTCTGCAGCCTCCATGCAGCTGGGAATAAACTGACAGGCATAAACTCGCAATTAGCGGACCTGTGTGTGTGAGTGCGAGTGCCGTCTGTGTGTGTGTGTGTGTGTGAGGCGTGAGTGCCTGCTGTGTTGTGTGCGCGGTGTGTGTGTATGAGTGCGTGAGTGCCTGTGTGTGTGTGTGTGTGTGTGTGTGTGGTGTGTGTGTGTGTGTGTGTGTGGTGTGTGTGTATGTGTGTATGTATGAGTGCTCCCAGCCGAGTCGTGGAGGGAGGGGGGGGGGAGAGTAGCGGGGTCTCCTGCAGCAGGGGAGGGAGTGGGGGGAGGTAGCAGCTCCTCCTGCAGTACGGGGAGGGGGGGGGAGGTAGCAGCTCCTCCTGCAGTCAGGGGAGGGGGGGGAGAGTAGCAGACTCCCTACTGCCAGCTCGTGTAGGAGGGGGGGGGGGGGGAGAGGTAGCAGCTCCCCTCTGCAGTCCGTGGAGGGAGGGGGGGAGGGAGAGGGGGGAGAGTAGCGGGTCCCTCCGCTCAGCCACGCCCCCCCTCCTCCCTGTCAAAACCTCCCACCTCCGCTCCGGCTCTTACCTTACTTACACCACACTCAGACACTCACACACACTACACACTTAACTCACAGACACTCAACACACTCACGCACAATCACACCACTTACAGACACTCCACACACACTCACACACATAACACACACTTAGAACTTAGACACACTTAGACACACTTGACACTACAGACACTCACAGACACTCACAGACACTACACACACTCACAAAACACAACAACTCAAGACACGCACAGACACTCACAGACACTCACACACACTCACAGACACTTACGCAACTCACACACACTACACACACCCACCACACTCACGCACACTCAACACACTTCACGACAAGACACTCACACCACTTACAGAAAATACGCACACTCACAACACACCCACGCACACTCACACACATTACAGACACCAGAACTCACACACTCACACACACTCACAATACACACTTAGACACTCACAAGAAACTCACACACACTTTACAGACACTCACACACAACACACACCACTCACACACACTTACAGACACACACACATCACACTCACTACAAGACAATCACACACACACACAACACCACTCACACACACCCACGCACACTACAAACACTCTCAGCAGACACTCACAGACACTCACACACACTTACAGACACACACACACACTCACACACACTTACAGACACTCACACACACTCCACCACACTTAAGACACTCACACACACTCACACCACACGCACAAACACTCACACCACACTTAGACACTCACAGACACTACCACAACTCACACACTCAACACACACGTACAGACACTTACGACACTTACAGACACTCACACACACTCACACACACTCACACACACCTACACACAACACACACACTTAAGACACTCACACACACTCACACACATTACAGACACTAAAAACAACTTACACACACTTACACCACACACTCAGACACTTACACACACTCACAACATTCAGACAACACACTACACACCCACAACACTACACCCAGTATACACACACCAACTTTCTCTCCCATAAACAACACACACACACATCTCTCACTCTACACAGACGGGGGGTGGGTCGGAGCAGAGGAAAGTGCCGCGACAAGCACCACCACCCGCTCCCCCCCCTCCTCCCGCCCAGGCAGCGGGAGCACACGGGGACAGCGGTGGGGGAAAACACCCCCGCTACCACCTCCATGCAGGCAGCGGGATCTTGAGGTAAGCGGCGGGAGGCCGAAGAGGGACATCCGCTCCCATCTCCTGCCCCGCGGTGCCTTCCCCGGTGACAGGGGGGAAGCGGGGACAGGAGGGACATCCCCGCTCCCATCTCCTGCCCGCGGCCTGTCCAGCGGGTGACAGGTGGGAAGCGGGGACAGGAGGGACATCCCCGTCCCATCTCCTGCCCCGCGGCCTGTCCCGCGGTGGGTGACAGGGGGAAGCGGGGACAGGAGGACCATCCCGCTCCATCTCCTGCCCCCGCCGCGGTGGACAGGGGAAGCGGGGACAGGAGGGACTATCCCCGCTCCCAATCTCTGCCCCGCGGGCTGTCCCGCGGGACAGGGGAAGCGGGAGCGGAAGGGACATGCCCGCTCCCATCTCTGTCCGCGGGATGAATATGCGCCTAAAGCGCGAGGCGGTCCCATTTTTTTCGCGACCACCTTAGTTACGCGTGGTCTCGGGTGGACCCCGAGACCCAGCGTTTATAACGGGGTTTAGCTGTATTATAAACATTTTCTAAACTTCACACAACAATAATATATATTTATGCATCATATTCCTATTCTTAACACTTCTAACATTCCATTTGGGGAAGGGCCCAAAAGTCTGCTACATCTCTCCGCTCTGCACATATAGCCTGTTATAGAAAGAAATCCCAGACTCTCCGGAATTTAATCATGGAATCCTTCTAGATAGATTCTCCATCATCATGACATCGGATATTTGTTCCTAACTTTTCTGTATGTTGTGCGGGATTGTCGGCCTCCAACACCTGGCAAACTAGACATCTGACTGCACATAATAATATGTCATATTAATTGTAGTCAAGCTTCATTCACACCTCTCTATTGGTTTGCCTAGTAGTAGTAAACCATGGCCTCTTGGTATCTCGACCTCAAGATAGCCTAATAATACTTTCCATAGGGAATGATTTTGGGCAGTACGCAACCAGATTGGGCAGGGAGTTCATGCTCTGTCGCAGCCTCTCAACACAGTGGGGAGATATTCGGTTATTAGATTTAATTTAGTAAAAATGCAGGTGGACCTTTGGCTGCCGCCTCCCATATGTCGGCCAGTCTGTCCCATTTAATTTCACTCCCCCAGTTCTCTCTCCCAAGCCAACATATAATCCATCTGTATCCTGCAAGCCTATAGTGTTAATGATAGAAAAGATGATGTAATTTTAGCCAGTGTGGAGGCCGTGCACATTTTCTCAAAATAGATCCGGTGTATGTCGTCCGATCAAACTTCTCTCACTAAAGTGTCTAACTTGTTGATAGCGATAGCAAATCTGCTTGTGCGTGGCAGCTCAAGCTGTTCCTGCAATTCTGGAACGTTGGTACCTTGAGTGCGAGAATAGATCTACAGGCGCAGTCCTCGGTATCGACACAAAAGTTACTCAAAATGGCGTTGGATAGAGAAAGTTGTAAAGCGAAACCCGTTTTCCATAGGAACACTGTAAATGAATAGGTTCCGTTCCTGAAGGCATTTTTATGCTAAAATACACAAATTTTCGCAGACAATAAGATATGCCGCCACACACAAATTATATAGTGCATAACTGCTTTATTTATAATGATAACATAATATTAATATAAAAATTTATTAGTATAATATATATATATATATATCACACAACAACTTTGAAACGTCGTAGAGTGTTGGATCAAGCGTTTTGGCGTTGTAAATGTACATAGGCTATGCATTGCATTAGCATTGGATAGCCATCTTGTAAAACGAAGCGTTGCTAAAACGAGGACTGCTGTACAAACTATGAAATGCTTTACCTACTAAACAGCTCTAGATAGGTTTCGGATACTGGGGGGAAATTATGGTGTTCGCTAGAGGGATGCAAGGGAATTTTTTTGTTGAGTTCAAGCTTAAAACTGATTGAGTCCCATAGTTACAAGGAGTGCTTTAGAAATTCTGGTTATTTGAGACTCTTTGGTCCTTATTTTGTTCTAGCCAGATTATATCTGTAATGGTATCGGTTGAGGTCATACTAGCCTCCAACTCCCATCCATCTTTTGGATTGCTGGGGGGACATTACCAATTGAACTATCAGCCCAATTGGGCGGCCTTATAGTAGTTCAAAATATTTGGCATAGCCAAACCTCCCTCTTTGGACGATATAGTATACTTCTAATTCTGGTTTTTTTTTTTTTATTGTTCCAACAAATGTAATAAGCGTTTTTGGAAGATGGCTAGATTGCCGTGGTACTCGGATGCAAGGTAGAAACAGGTATAGGAGCCGTGGTAGAATTTCCTTTAATTGCCCATATTCGGCCTATCCAGGAGATTGGATATAATTGCACCATTGTGTAATCTTCTCTCTAAATTTTTTGAGCAGAGGTAGTATAATTGGATATATAGTGAGCTTCTCTCTTCTGGAATTGAATGCCTAAGTATTTGAGTGTTTTTGGGTCCATTTAAAATCAAAGTTTAAAATTGTAAAACTTTGTCAGATCATGAGGAAGGCCAGATAGAAATGCCTCAGTTTTTGACTGGTTAATTTAAATCCCGAAACATACCAAATTCAGACAACAGACTGAAAAGATTAGGCAGGGATGTCAAAGGCTTGGAGATTGTCAGGATCACATCAGCCAATAAAGCTATTTGAATATTCTTTCCCTACCTTGAACCCCGATAGATCGTACGTACAGCACAGTAGTGGTTCTATTGAAAGAGCAAATAGAAGGGAGAGAGGGGGCAGCCCTGTCTAGTCACGTTATTGGAAATCGGCTGGAGAGTTGTCCGTTAACTGCTATAGCTTGCAGTTGGGGATTCATAGAGGCTCTCACCCCATTCATAAATAGAACCAAATCAAACTTTCTCCATTTGTTTTAAAACATGGAATTCCCAATTCTAGCCTATCGAAAGCTTTTCGTGTCTAGGCTTAAGACCACTAGTTTTGATTATTTGATTGGCTTATATGCATAAAATAGCAAGTCTCCGGTATTGTCTGAGGCCTGTCTGTCTACAGTAATAAAGCCTACTTGGTCAGGATGATTATGAGGCATAATTAATTTTAATTATGTGGCCAGGACCTTGGCATATATTTTAATGTCAGATTGAGCAAGGATATGAGGGCGATTAGCATACACAGTTCAGGGGGTCTTCTCCTTCTTTATGTATTACTCTATGGTGGCTTTGGGACAATCTCATTTGAGGGTTGCTCCTTTCAGGATGTATTGAACAATTTTGTCAAGTGGGGACTAGTATTGCGCACAGTATTTTTAATATTTACCCGAGGAACCTCATCTGGTCCAGGGCTTTCCCCATTTTTCAGTGTTTTGAATACATCCACTATCTCTAGGCTGTGATTGGGGGACTCAAGTGTTCTCTTTATCTACATCAGTTATCCTTGGCAAATTACATTTATGTGAAAAGAGGGGACGTGTCTGATGTGTTTGTGTTTTTTTTTAGCATTAGGAAGATTAATAGTTTTTCACAATATTGTTTAAATTATATTTATTTGAGCGTGGTCGTATATTTCTTGTCCGTTCTATTTCTGATTGAGAAGATTTGGGATCTCTTCCTTTTCTGGTTTATTTATTTGCTAAGAGGCGATCACGCCTTGTTGCCTTTTTGATAATACTTTGTTGCGTCCAACGCCAGGCTTTCCTACCTTGTCTAATGTAGGTGAATTATAGTAGTTCTTTTGACTTGGGTCATATGTTTAAAGTGCAGGTATGAAGGTTTGTTTATGTAGTCTCTCAGCTTTTTAGTTCTTTGGTTAGTCTATTAATCCTGTACCTTTTGTTTCTTTTGTCCAAGCCCCAATCGCTATTAGTTTGCCCCTTGATAACAGCCTTGTGGGCGTCCCTTGGTTCATTTGTGTCACTGAATCATTTATCATTAATTTCAAAGTATGTTTTAATCATTTCTCTAATTTCATCTACTACTTCTGGGTTTGTAATAGGGATTCGTTTAGTTGTGGGTTTGCTTGTGGGGCCCAGTTTTATAAAATGTACCCACTATCGAGCTGTGATCTGAGCAGGCGTGGTGGGGCACATCTTTGCGCAGCAAGACAGTAGTAAAGTGAGGATACAACCATTATATAGTCTATTCTAGGAATGCTCCCCATGGACATAGAGTAGAAGAGTAATCTTTCACTCCTGGATAAGAGTCCGGGGAGAGAAGAGTCTCTTGAATAATTTCTGAGATTTTGTTTGTGGTGATGTGTAAGTTATTGGACCGTTTTGTCCACTCTGGGTCGAGAGGCTATTTAAATCCCTCCCAATATTAATTACCCTTTTTGAATTTGTCCACCCGCTCATTAATTCTTTGAAGAATTTAATTGTTCTATGTTTAGGGGCATATAATTTAACCAAGGTGATCTGCACCTTGTCTAGAAGTCCCGAAACCATTATATTTACGCATTCTATCCGCTTTAATCATGTCTGGTTGAAATTATTTTTTTGTGAAATAGTATCGCTTACTCACATTTTTTAGTTTCGCTGAAGCCTGTATTATTGAGGAAAATCTTTACTACTAAATGTTTTGATCTTTAGTTAGCAGATGGGTTTCTTGGAGCATAGGACCTCAGCTCCCAATCCGTTTATCTCCGCGATTACCAGTCTGCGGTTTTGGGGAGTATTTAACCCCTAACATTTTGGGATGCGATTTTCAGTCCCATTTACATTTTGGGTTAGGAATGTTAGTGTTGGCCAGTTCTTAAAGTATGAGTCATGTTATAGAGGGCGAATAGAATTAGGGACGAGGGGGGAGGAGGGGAATCACCCCAGGACTGTCAGTTTGAGGAACTGATCTAGGGTTAGTAGCCTCGAGGGGCGGGGGGGGACAGGAAGAAGGGTGCAGCTAAGGTTGGGGGGTCATGAATCTAGGCTGCGGCGGGCTTGTCTGTACCAGTATATTACTCACCACTCTTTACCGGGGGACCTCAGAGTTACCCAGGTCTGTCTTCGGCGTATAGCCTAATTGACAGATTTTGTTTGCATGTTCCGATGACTGGACCTTTCACTTTCAGTGTTATTTATTATCCAGCACAGCAGTATACACCTTTTATTCTGTATGACTATCTTTAGCTCATCAAACATCTGTAAAAGATGAACACTTCAAAACTACATCATATATAAATAACCTTTTAAAACATTTTTAAAACTATTTTTTAACCGTAAAAATTACCTGATTTTGACATTCAGAGAGCTTAAGGCTCTCAGAGTTTCTAAACTCCTGTCGGTGGAGCCTTTTAATCAACGAGAAACCTTCTAACATAGTTTGATTTTACATCATTTGAGAGTAGACACACAGTCTCAGGGGACTTTGTTTAGTCCAGAAGAAGCCGATCCTGCTTGATTGTGTAATCCTTTGTGTCCCTGGCGCCTACCGCCACTCATGCCTGTGGGGGACTGCATGTGTCTGGGTTTTTTGACGGGGATTGTCCGCTTGTTCGGGCCCAGCAGTCCCAGCTTGTTGTAGCAAATTTTCCCCTCCTCGTTGTAGTGGCGGATTGAGTTTTGGCATATTTCGTGACGATCACTCGGAGGGGAAAACCCAACTATATCTTATTTGTGTGTGCTCAGAACTAGCTGTAGTTTCAGCTAGGTCGTCTGTTCGTGAGAGTGCGGGCTTGCCAAGTCTGAAAAGATTTGTAAAATTAGCTTTCATTGTTACCGTACAGTCTTTATTGCAACCTTCAAAAATGGCCTCTTTAGATTTATAGTAATGGATCCTCGAGGGTACTCTATTTTTTGTACCAGTCAGGCTCCCGGCGGGTCCGCGGACCACAGCGTTCAGACTGGTAGCTGCATGCCAGGGACCCTAATATTGGTATTTGTGTTTTTTACAGTGTAACCACGACTCAACAAACATTCTTTTCATGGGGTTTATTCCTCTTCCGCTCGTGCTGCTCTCAGATCAGAGTTTTGGGATATACAGGGTGTGAAGAGGGGGAAAGCCGCTGGATGATTTAGCAGGGCTTAATGCCCTAGGTTCTACATGCGGCCTCCGCAAACAGGCCTCAGACCCTGGACTTTTAGATCTGTGGCCAAACCTCGTCAATCTACTTAATGGTGCAGACTTTTTATTTATGTTGGCTGCCAGTTATTACTAGATATTTGCTCCTTAGAGGCCTGTATGTGACTATAGATAGCACATGCTGTATGGTGTAGGCCCTGAGTATACAAAGAGCTGCACGAGGTGGCGGCAGCGCTATCTGTGACATCACCCTGTCTACCGCCGAGAGAAGTGTGATAATACCGGGGAGACACGGGCAGAAGAAGGTGGCTTGGACGCGTGGCTGAGGTGTGGCCATGAACGGTTCGCCCTCATTGGCTGAACACGCTCAAGTGACGCAACCGTCGCAGCGCCAATAACAAATATTCTCTCAGTCATACGCCCTTCAGCTCCAGACGAGCGCACACCGCTAGGTAAGTTAACTGTAATTGCATTTTTGTCTGTTTTGAGCTGCGTGGGTCGGGTAGCGTTTTCGTGTATAGTAACAGCCTTAAGATGGAGTGCGCCCGAGGTTTGGTTGCTAGGGAAGCTTATGCTGTTACAAGGGGGCGTGCCTAACAAGGAGGGCGTGAAGTCCCAAGGATAGGAGATTATGCACCGACAGCCTCTGAGGGCGGCCGCAAGTGAGTGCAGACTCAGACAGCGAGTCCCCGGAGCGGCACGGGATACTGACCAGCTTCGAGCGTTATAGTTTATACAAGGACGGGATTCTATAGCTATTGCCGGGCTTATAGCACCATGCGCATGCGTGGGAGACGCAAATTGATTTCTGACTCCTTGAGCCACCGTAGGGAGAACGCCAGCAAGTTTTTTTTTTTGGGCGCCAAATTTGATTTAACAGTGCATTATATGTAGAGCCACGTTGTGTACATGTTGTAGGCGCTGGAACAGGACCGGAGGTCCGAAACGTCGCTGCCCTTTTTGTATTGTGACCCCCTGTTTATTGTTGATGCATTAATGTTTTCAAAAATATTTGCACACACGTAGTGAGTTACTGCAGATTGTTTTTCAACTAGTTGGTTAAATCTTTTCGGAGCTTGATGGTGGTCCTGCTCACATGTAAGCACCCCCCTGACTAAAGCCTAAGTTCCAAATATTTTATCCTTAAATTTCTTGGGTGCCCTGGACAGGTAGTGCCTGAGACATGTGTATTGTATTCTAATCTATCACACCACCGAAACGAACTACTGACAATTGGGTTCAATACTAAGAAACAGAGATAGATGATAGATAGGATAGATGGATAGATACAAGATTTCACGGTTTGTGCTGCTTAAAGAGCATAGCATGTACAACATTGGACGGTCACAGTTGCACTCTGCAACAGTCTCCGTCTTGTGAAGGTTTTGGTCTATGTAAATCAATGAACCTTTGCTTCTAAAAGCAAATCATCAAAAAAAGGGTTTGGTGGTTGCAAAAGTATACTGAGAAAACAAGAATGCTTTTCAATGCTTACATCTAAAAATAAACTAATTTCCAAAAGATCAACTATAAAATCATGTAGTGTAGGTAAATATGCTGAATTAGATAATAAAGTTATTAAATTACGGTGAAAGGGGGGGGGGGAGTGATAGACAGCATCTGGACACAATGATCCAGAAAGTTGGCAGGTGCACGACAACAGAAGGTTGACCCTAATCCATTAAATAGTACTAAAAAAACAAACGATGTACCAGCACTCTCCTGTCTCACACGCTACACGATAAAGCGGATACATGTATGGAATATGAATAATTTAATAACAATAATAATAATGATATATAGCAACAATAGCACAATAAGCCCAATGCAGAATCAAGTATCACCATAGAGTAAATCAAAAAAAATAACAGGGGGTAGAGGGGAAGAAGGAGAGGGGGAAAAAACATTCGAAGAAAATGAAAAAATCACACACAATGGAAAATAGGGGAAAGCAAACAGTTGTTGTAGTGCCTCGGTACTATAATTTTGGTATGTTATTAAAGTTACATTCGATTATTTCTTCGTAACCCAACTCAAAAATCTTCCAGAATGCCTACACGCCATAGAACCAAACCTACATAAACCCACGTCCCAACTTTTTAATAGAAACGCAACTATCGCAAAATGATGTTATCTGTGGGTCACATAAACAAGAGGGCAAAAGCCAGCCAAAACCTGCTTTGAACAATCTTAAAATTGTGATCGATCAGCAAAGACATGCTTTCCCAGGGTTCATGAATTTATTTATTTATTTATTTATAAAAATTTTTTACCAGTGAAGTACATACATTGAGAGTTACGCTCTTCGTTTTCCAAGTATGTCCCGGGCACAGAGTAACAACAAATAATACAAGGGTTACAAGTACAGTACATAAATGAACAGGTATACATTATGATATCACGAGACATTGCATGACAGTTAAAGAAAAATATCGAGCGTAGTGATACACGTTTACTAGACCAGATTAGAATGTGTACAGCCCAGATTTGAAACGAGAACACGAAGATGGTGGGTTGATAAGGGAAGGTCTTGGTAGGTGTTCCAGTTTTTGGGTGGCAACGTGGAATGAGAAGCGGAGGAAATCGCCGGAGACTTTGTGATGCTTGGGCAACCATGAATAGTCTTTGGAGTCTTTGATCTCGCATGGGAATAGAGGTTGCTGAAAGTGGTAGGACATTAGGCGCTTGTTTCGAGGTAGCGTTCGGGTAGCTTGCCCATGAAGAATTTAAAGGCCAAGGACACGGAAGGTGTGAACTTTTCATTAGACTCTAGTGATGACCAATCTATTCTTTGAGCATTTCGCAGTTGATGTGTGTTGTATGCATGGAGAACCAAACGACAAATTGACCTTGTAGAAGGTTGTTCAGTCGTGTTGCTAAGGGGGTTTGGACGGAGCCGAGCAACTACTATAGATTCATAGTCGAAGTAGTGATACTGGCATTAGCAATCTGGCTGTGCATACGCTTTCCTGCGACCAGAGGAATTAGGGAGGTATTTGTTGCCTGCTTAACGTTACCCATCTTTTAGACGGTCATTGAGGTCTGTTCTTGTAGCGTTCACACTTGAGCATCTGACTGTTAAGTGGGCAAGTCAAACCCAAAGCCGCAGGTATTTAAAACTTAGTGACAGGTGTGTAAGGGTTTGGGGGTTGTTAGACCGTTGTGGTTTGCTGAATCATGATGCCTCAGTCCGGAAGCTCTTTACAATTTAGAGTCTTGGTCCCAACTACCATTTGTTACAGTCTGTCAGTGTTTTTAAAACAACATGTTGTTTTGGGAATCCATTTTATTGAGTCTCAAAAAAGTCAGACGAAGGTTAGTGTGAAGCGTCAGGAGAATGCCTATGGGCTGTGTGAATATCGGATTGTGTCATCTGCATACATGTGTATTAGGCTTCATCGTACAAGCTGTGGAAGATCTTAATGACCACTGAGAAATTAGGGGGCCCCAGAACGAGAGACCTTGCGGGACGACCAGTAAAGTGATATCCAGGGGGGGTTGGAGTTAGAAGCCTGAGATGGACACATGTGGATCCTTCGCTGATGAGCGTTAGGACTGAAACCTTTTAAAGCAGTGTTTCCCATTCCAGAGCGTCTGCGTGTTTGTTAAGCAGGATAACATTATCAAGACTAAGTATGTCTAAAAGCCCTTTTGCAAAATCTGGATGACCGTGAGTGATATCACACTGCATCGATTGCAAACTGTGAGGGTGTAGTTGGTCCGATTCTTGCCGACGAACTACTCCGACCAATTGGCTAGCGGAAGATTGTCTTGTTCCGACATCGTATTATCTTCTTTTTCTGCGATTTTTGTTTGTACCCCACCATGTCCTGTATCCCTATTCTTTTAGACATTTGCATATAGGCAGCTCTAAACAACGTGTTCAGAAGTGTCAGCACATTGGGATTTTCCCCACTTGGTTATAACTGGTCGATTGGTTGGAGGATTTGCTGTATGAGAATGTTTTGGTCGCTCACTTTTGAAGTTGGACAACTCTGGGCAGTTTTCCAAGGCTTAGGGGATATGGCTTGGCAGACAGGATAGCGTTGACTAAGGATGTCAATTGTGTTTGGCAATGGCTGGGGCACAGTCTAGGAACCTAATTGATAGTAAGTCGGGTCCTGCAGCCTTTGCTTAGGTTTTCAGCTTGCAGGAGTTATTTTGTAACCTTCACCTCTGGTTCAGTACTGGGCTAAATTGAACACTGTGTGGGCAGTGTTGGATGGTGAGGGTTGGGCTGACGGGATATACTCCCGGATGAGATTGCGATGTTTGTGTTTAGTTTGTTCTGGCGGTTTGCGCTAATAAGTTCAGTGCCACCCCACAAAGTAATCATTTGAATGCATTTGCATGTGCATGGGGTTTTGGTCAGATAATATCCCCTTAGTGATATTACTTGGTTGTTGAATGGTTAGAAGGCTTGGAATATTACGATAACCTTCCAGAAGTTGCTGGGTTTGATGTATTTTGTGAGATTGTTCAAGATTAATTTGTGCTGTGCATTGCCTTGTTTGCCTTTGTAGCACCATGTTCCCGCAGGCATCTGTATGTGATTGAGATCCTTGGTAGTGCCAGTCACGTATTGTAGCTTTCCACAAGGCATCCCGGACTGGTATAGAGTGCTATAGAGTCAGGGGTGTAACCCATGGAGAGGTGGCCCCGTACCCTTATTTTGCGTGTGGAGGATGATGGGTATCGGCGAGTTTTTCTTAAGAACTCGGAGTGGAAATACGTCGGCGCAGAATCGGCGGTGGGAATTCAATCAATCTGTGCCAGTGGGCAGTTAGTAAGGTCATCCAGGAAACTGTTGTGGGTTAAAGTTTTTAAAGTGTCTAGTGAGGAGAAACTTTATGGCTTGACTGGGGGCGTTTTAATTTTCCTTACAAGTACAACTATTGCATGTTGCAACTGAAAATATCAGGAGGTGCCTAGGATTGGGATTCTGCTGGGATTGTTAGGAGAGATCAACATTCTAGCAAGGAAGGGCTTTATTGCGATTCAGGGTTTATTATCGTGTGGTTGGGAAATAGTTGTGATAGGTTTAAGTGACTTGAGTTTGTATCTGGGATTTTGTGGTTTTTAGGTTGCCAGCAATTGAAGTTGAAATACCCTAGACTAGACACTCACTCTTCTCTTAGAGAGTGAAATGGAGCCAAAAATGGGTGTTATCAGTCAGGATTGTAGTAGGGTTAGGGGGCGGTGTCGGTTAGATGCCAGCGAGCAAGAGGTGGCTTGAAAAGTGGAGGAAGATTTTGCCAACTAAGTTTCAAAAGACCGTTAGTGGACTGGTGGGCAATTAAAACAGTGTAAATTGTAAGGTGTCTGCTAATTATAAAGCAACACCCCTCTCTCTCTTTGACCTATCTCTCCTAAAAATGGAGTATCCTGAATGGCAATATTTGATCAGGGGTTTTAGGTGATAGCATGTTTTCTTAAGGAACGATTGGCTGGTTGGGGTTTATGGCATAAGGCACCCCTTAGTTTCCAGTTTGGGGCAGGCAGGCTCCGGATGTTTATATGGGCGAGCAGATAGCCCTTTTGTGGAATTTAAAGGTGGAATGAATTCAGGGGCAATGGGACAGAGCTGCAAATGGCGAGGATGGGTTGTTTTCACATATCACCTTCTAAAGACGAGTAACTAGTATGAGCAGAAATTTGGGGAGTTGTTTGCCACTTTGTGATTTGTGGTGCTTTTGCCATTTGAAGTGATCAGTGGTTGGGTTGGCTGGGTTTTTAGAAGTTCTCCACCAACACAGTGATAGTGCAAGGCCTTTTGAGTGTAGTGCCAGGGTGTTATGGTGATGTTGGTGTTTTTTTTTGTGGGCCAGGATGAGGTAGTTTGTAGTGGATAGAGGGAGTAACCATCTCCATGAAGGCCAGGAGAAAGCAAAAAAGTTAAAATACACTAGCAGGTTTCCATGATGCCAGAGGGAGGCGTGCTGGCAAGGAGCTGTTTGAGCAGATATGTGACGAGTGTTGAGCAGGACTAAACAGAAGGTCGTGTGCCCTGTTTAGTCAAATGTTTTTAGCTGATTGCAATGCTAGAGTCAATTCAGTGTTTAAATGTATTGTGCAGTCAGTTTTTGAGAGAATGCCAGTAAATAAGTTGCTAACGGGGTGGGGGTTGTGAAATAGGCAGGTTAGCAAGCATGGGAATATTAGAGTGATTGAATAGCTTACCGTTGTTGGTCTAACGTTAAAGAGTTTGCAGAAAGAAGCAGTCCCCAGTCACCTTAGCAAAACTGTAGTCGAAATGTATTGTATATCACTTACAAAACCTCTACTTTAAATGCCTCACGGTTAATGATAATGCAGTTCCTGTTGCTTGTCAGTTTCATTCAATCCCTCAGGCAGTTGTAACTGAACAGTAACAATGTATTCTTATATAACCAAGGGCGGTAACATTATAATAATTGTTCTAGTTTGCAGCTCAAACTGACTCGGGAATAGAAATGATCAAACCGGAAAGTGTGCTACGATCTTGCCACTGCGCAAGAAAAGAAATGTGTGGGAAACTGCTATATAAATTCAAAGGATTTTGCTCTTTCAATATCATAAAAATCATTACAAATGGCATTAGCATTGAAATAAACAAACAATTAGTATTATTACTACGAGAACTGGTTTTATTAATTAAACAAAAAACACAAGTCGGATAGTGCTCGGAATGCAAAAAATTAGAAAACAAAAGGCTAGCAGGACATCCTGAACGTTGATATATTTATATGGTAACAAAGATAGTACGCAAATTAAATAAGTAAGGCACCTAAATGACTATTATGTTACTGCACTACAGCAGCGAAGAGAGGACAGTTACATGCTAAAAAGCGAAAGAGTAAAAAGTAAGGTTCTTAAGACTCAGTAAACAAAGAATAGGGGAATTGGTTTAAAGCTTAGGCTACGCTTTAGCTTGCCGTCACCACGACGGTTGAATCATGCTGCGGCTCGCTGGAGAAAATAATCAAAAATTGACTTGACTTCCAGCGATCGCGACCAGACGTCACGTCCGCTTTCTACTACAAGCGCACGCAACAGCAGCGCAATTACATTTGTTTTGCCGTGACAGTGCATCGCCAGTCACTATAAGCAAGCTTTGATGCCTTTACAAAAAGTTCATACAATAATAAAAGGCATTCAGCCATGTTATGTAACATGTGTGCCCCCCCCCCCCCCCAAGTAGAACTACATGTTTACAGGTAACACAGAAACAAAGGTGATGTGGTGGTCGTCAGAACTGCTTCAGTGCTTGTATTAAGCAGATGTTGCTTCTTTAGGAAGTAGTTCTTTACCATATATAAATTGTTTTATAGACACAATTAAAAAATGTTGTTGGTAGGACAATGAAATAAGGACTCCATGCCATACAGGATATGGGCAATCATAAATTTGTAACATCATGTTTTCCCAATATGTGTTATTATCTTTCTATCCTTTCCCATTTTATATGCCGTGTTGATCAAAACTGTCAAAGCATACGAAACAAAATAAAGCTATGGGACTTGTCTCAAAAAAGACGACAAACAAGGGCAAGCAATCTCGGTTGCATCGCTTTGTTGATAAATAAGTAAAACTATTAAAGAGATGAATTACAACACAACAGAAGCATTTACTACAAATATAAGTGATTGGACGTATTCATGGTGATACTGTGTAGCAAAGCCGAGTTATTTTCTAAACCACCATGATATTTGAAATGTGACACTTTCTAAAACAAAATTGTTTAAGAATGTATCTACGGATTTTAGTTAGAAAACAATTAAAGTAGTTATGATTTGTTTATTAAACAATCTATGTTTCTGAACTATAGTTGCATCTTTGACTATTGTAGGACGCGTTTAACAGGAACGTTTGTATTATCCCCTTAGGAACTCGACAGCAGACTGATACATTCATTTGCCTTTCAAAAGGAAGGACATAATAGTTCAATGCGTTTAAGCACCGCCAAAAATAACCACTGAGGCTAAAACCAAAAATTCACAACATTCAATAATTACATAAAAGTTACATTAATGTAGAATGAAACAGAAATATGCCTGTTTATAGCTTTCCAAGGTGATAATATCAAAGCAATGTAAAGTAAATTAGATTTTATTGCACTAGCCACAATAGGATAATCAAAACAGAAAAGCAATATATAAATAGGCTTTTCTATATTATCTTCAATTCACGAAACTTCAAATTTAGACTCTGAATCGCATATGCTAGGGAATTGTAATATATTTTATAGTCTTCAATCCCCAATAAATATTTCCAGTCCGTTGCTGTGAATATTATATTTGAAATAGCAACAATTAGTACAACGTTCAAGAGCCATATTTGGAACCTGGAGAGTGGCAGTTTGTGTTGGAGATAATTTGTACCAACAGAGTCATCCCCCGTAAGTACGAGTAATGAACTTGGGCCTTACACGTTACATATGAATTATATTGTTAAGATCGACAAAGAGCATTCAACATCCCAATCAAGCATTATGAACACATGTTCACCTGAAAAAACACTTCTGAGATATTTTTTATGAGATTAGTTTACATGAACTCATTTTAGTTGAGAAAATGCATTTGTGTGCTGTCGGATTAGGATTCATCCTTTTGGCAGTTGAAGGAAAAGTGTAACAAAAACTAAAGTTTTTTTTAGCAGTAGAGGGCACAATAAAATGTTGTTAGAAACAGGGTGTTCAAGTGGGGGCGCGGGAGGGGAATTTCCAGGGGGAGGATGCGGAGGCAACAGAGGTCCTGCACTCTCCTCCAAGGCATCTAAATTAAATGCGGGGGGACCACGCGACGCCTCTGCAGATTCTCCTAACCTTATCTGCAGTAACACAGTCCGGTTCCTTAGGGCTAGCCACAATGTAAAAGTTGCATTGCGTATTTGTCTGCTTATCGATTCCTATTTACGGTATATGCAATAGGATGGTTCTTGAATCATTGTGACTTACCCAGTTAGTATGGGCCAGGGTTTCACAGTGGCATTTTTAAAGGCTGTGATTGATATACTGGCAATAGTAGTGTAAGCTGTGTGATACACGGGAAGGACGCGAGGGCCGGGGGGAGAGGAGAGAGGGGGGTGAGTCAGAAATGTGGCTCTTGTTCCATAACACCCACCCTCTCACCTTTCCCAGCCTGTCTCTCAGGCTGCAGCTTCAGTCCCATGCTGCACTACTTGAGGCCCCGGCCCCTGACCTAGGCCCCTGGTAATACGGCAGGCATATGCTTATAGGGGACTCCATGTTAAAATGGACATGCAGTAAAAAGTGACACTGTGTGCTCATTTGCATGTAATTTCCCAGAATTCCTGGCTGCAGTGGAAGCACTGTATGCTAAGAGATAATGTTGAACAGCAGGGTTGCAGACCTGTCTGAGACGTGTGAATGTGCTCACAAGTGATCTTTTTATTTGCTATATTTGGTATAAAATGACTCTATATATATATATATATACAGCTAAACCCCGTTATAACGCGCCTCGTTATACCGCGATTCGGTTATAACGCGGTTTTCCCGTGGCTCCCGTTTTTTTAAAAAAAACACACACTGCTCATTGCTCACACTGCCACACTGCACACACACTGCACACTGCACACACACTGCTCATTGCTCACACTGACACACTGCACACACACTGCACACTGCACACACACTGCACACTGCACACACACTGCTCATTGCTCACACTGCACACACTGACACACTGCACACACACTGCACACACACTGCACACTGCACACACACACTGCACACACACTGCACATTGCTCACACTGACACACTGCACACACTGCACTGCACACTGCACACTGCACACACACTGCTCATTGCTCACACTGCACACACTGCACACACTGACACACTGCACGCACACTGCACACTGCACACACACTGCACACTTCTCCTTGCTCACACTGCACACACTGACACACTGCACACACACTGCACACTGCACACACACTGCTCATTGCTCACACTGCACACACACTGCTCATTGCTCACACTGCACACACTGACACACTGCACACACACTGCACACACACTGCACACTGCACACACACTGCTCATTGCTCACACTGCACACACACTGCACACACACTGCACATACTCTTTGACAAAGCGCTTTGACAGCGCGAAACGCGTTAGAGAACCCCTCTTGTTTGTAGCCCGGTCTACTCATGCAATAGACTAAAGCATTTTTAACTTGCCATTAGCCTCCAGCCCTTCATTTTTTCCAGCAGTGCTCCACCATTCTTTTCTACTTGGATTTACCTATACCGGAAGGAGGCACGCTGCATATATCCAGGACTTGATGATTTGTGAGTTTATTGAATATGTTTCTATTGCAGTTTATATTGTATATGGCTATATACTTGCTCATGCCTAGGGATTGAGGTGTGCTATCCCATTAGTGGGTATTGGGTGTGCTCTCTTCTTTGAGTGCCCATTTCACACACTCACTGTGGTGCTTCTATACCATTATCTTGATATCCCACACTATGGCTATCAAGTGAGCATTCAAGCCTTTTACTTCACATGAATTCTCTTGAAGTTAAACTTTCTCCTGGACTCCAATGCTATATTGCACAATATCACTCAGACATTAGTAGCACCTATCGGGGATTCATTTCCCATATCTACAATATTTCTGCTTCAGATTAGCAATCAGTCTATCAGATTTGCTCTGTTTTTCAACCATAGCGGTAATAGTAGCATTTGCTGTGTCTAGATCTGTCCTTAGATCCTACAAGTCGGTCCCGTATTCAGAGTACATTGCGAGAACAGTCTTCTGTAGCTCAGCATTATCTTCCCTCTCCAGTTTCAATCATTCCCGGAGCAGATCACAGTCACGCCTGGCAATTTGCATGGCATCTTCAGGTCTGGTCAAGGTATCGTCACTCATTGGTTCCGGCTCCGCTTCCCTGGTATGGTTGGTTGAGGGTTTCTCACTACTAGCACCGGACAGCCACTTCTTTGGGGTACACGAATTCTGCCTTGGGGCCTCTGGATATTCGGTCATCCGTGGGATGAATTCTCCATTTTCTCTAGACTGAAGGACATCTCGGATGCCCTTTTCCTCCACGGGATCTGCAGATGTGTCTGTTCCTTCCTCGGTAAGTGAAGACCCTTTTTTTCTTTTTCCGCCTTTTTGTTTTTGACGACTCATCCCATCAGGGATACTGGGGTCTTCGTCTTTATTTTAAACTTCAGCAGCTTCACTGTATCCGCCATGTTTTCCTTGCAGTTGCGTTAGGTGGCGTAAATATTCAGCGATCTGCTATTCCCACTCATCCTCTTGCCGATCACATTCGTCATCATAGAGAGCGGTCTTTTCGGTTTGTACTGAGTTCAGGCACCCCCACCATTCTTGGGGTGTTTTGTGGGTGTGACTTGGTTCGGGTTCCCCGTAAGAGATGTCTTCCTCCTTATCGGACTGGAAGGGCCACTCTTCCTTGGGGTAGGGTTCATTACAGGAACGCCGAATCTTGTCCTCCATTTTGGTGTAGTTTTCTTCCTTACCTCAGGAGGCACTATTGCAGCTGTTGCCACTGTTTTTGCTAGAACCCCAAATTGTGGTAGACCTACAGGTGGACATATTTTGCTTGTAGAGGTCACAGCTCTCACAGGCATCTCTGTAGACTTTTCTTCCCTTTGGTAAGTTTTACCATATTAGCAGTTCTGTGCATGCATTCACTCTCATCGTCTGAATAAGGCCTGAAGGGACACTGCTCCGTGTGGTGGGGTTCTTTACACCAGGAACACATTTTCTTCCCCATTTTTTCAGAGTCTGTATTTGACATCAGCTGGGTGGCCATTTTAAATTCCCAGAATCAGTACCTTGCGTTGGTTACCATCTGTAAAAGTTTCCCTGCTTCAGCACAGTCTTGCATCAATTTTCACACTTTTCTGCATATACAGTGGAGGCTGCCTTTATCCTAATGCGGCCAGATCCGGGGCGCTCTGATAACCGCAGGCAGATGCAGTATGGTTTTTTTCCCCGGAATATATCGCGGTATTTTAGCGCTCGTAATATTAACATTTTATTATCGCTGTCTGCAATACTGCAATACCGTCTAAAAACTCAGGTTGGCGTTCGCGAGCTGTTGTCTTCGAAGTCTAATACTTTAGCAGTTAAACCTATGTCAGTACACAGTCTGCGTGTGCGCACGCAGTAATTGTAAATTTGCATATTTATACATGCATTTGCAGTGCTGTATGTCTCATTTGAAAATTGTTGAAATGCATAGGCGTGTACAGTACTGTAACAGTATCACATTTCGTCTCTCTCCTTGCTCGCCCCTGCACACACACAGTATAATTCACTGCACTGCAGGGTATTTCAACTTCTTATCTTATCTACAGTACACCTCTCCCACACCATTCCTTTGAATGTGTGTCTTTCTGGTTTCAATCACATTTCTGCTTGCTTGCGAAGTTCAAGAGTGATTTTCTATTTTTATTTTCTCTACAAGCCTGCCTAAACCATCATGATATTACGATATTCAATCTGTGCTGTAGCTTTTGACTGCGACACTGTGCGTTTGACTGCACATGGTTAATTTGTGGGCTTTTTATGTACTGTATTTGGGGGTGGAGGGATCAAATTATTATGATGACCTGCCTTTTGAAAATATGCCATTTCTTTGAACTGCAGTACAGCTAATCCTTCATGCAGCTGAACCCTGTACCCCCATCCCCCACGCACACACACACAAGGCTCGCTCAAGGATTTGAAACTCTTATCGACAGACACCTCTCCAGAGCCATTCCGTTTCTAAAGCTTGCCATTGTGTTTTTAATCCGTCCCTAGCCGAGCATCACCTCTTTGCGCCTGTGTGCTGAATTTTCATATTGTTGTCTTCGAGTCACCTCTCTGTAATCCTCTTTGGGAAGGGAGCTAGCTGATGATTACTGCTCATGACTCACCCATCCACCCCCCCAACCCTTTGAGGCTTTGTTTACGGTAACGCTTTTGAAAATCCCTTCTCAAATTTGATATGTAAATCTGATTTGCACAGCACTGTGAAATTGAGAGTTAAAAAAAACCATTATCTGATTCATGTTGTTGATGCAGTAAATTACCACTTTTTGTCATTCTTTCTTTTTCTTTGGTGTAGGTGTGTGTGTGGGGGGGAGGGGAGTTGTCAGTGATTATTATTATCATGCATGTAAAGAAATATTTCTTTTATTTTATCAGGAACAAAAAAACCAAATATAAAAATAATAATGAATAATACAAAATGCAGTCTTTATTCAGTTCTTCTGTCAGATGGAAATTGAGGGCCGGTGGATAATCATGAATAATGCACATTGATAATATCAATTAATAATATATAATATATAATAATATATAGATATAGTAATATAATTTTTTCCGTCTTTATCTTCTTCCACATTCTGTGTACTGTACAGTAGTTCATTGAGAGAGGAGAGGTTTTGTTTTCATCATGATTGCAGTTTAGATACTGTACACTTAACTGTACAAACAGTTCACAAACTTTACACGATACCCCCCCACCCTCTCTCCCAGTCCATCCTTTTTTTCTGAAAATACAAGAAAACAAAAAATTAGTGCAGTTATATTATGGCATTGTGTGCTGTATAGTACTGTCAAACTAGTCTAAACTGGAACTACTGTATACTGTAACTACTGTTAAATACTTTGAACCAGGTGGCTGGTGATGCTCTTTCTGGAAAGAAAAAAATTGCGCAGTTAGGTGCATACTGTATTATGGCATTGTGTACTGAATAGCTACTCCATATTGGAATACAGTATGCAGTTAGTACTGTCAAACTTGTCTATACTGGAACTACTGTATACTCTGACTACTAGGAAAGACAAAATCTGTGCCATACTTACCTCTATCATACTGTACTTACAATACTACAGTACAGTACTATACCATACTACCTTCCTGATGCTTGCCCATTACGCGCGATCACAATGGGTAACACAGTCGCAATATGGTCAATATATTTATTGCATCGTTCCACGGTGAGTACATCGTTCCAAAAACTCAGTATGCCTTGCGCCAACTCATTCTTTTTGGAGGGTTTCACGACTTTTCGGATATGGTCCTTCAGCTGATGCCAGACCATTTCGATAGGATTGGAGTCTGGCGATCTGTCATTGGAGGGGGAAAAAAAGGACAATTAGTTAGAGATACAGTACACAGTAAACACAGTGGGAAAAAATGAGACACGGTTAACGCACTTACTCCGCTGGCGTCTTCACCCAATTGATACCGCGCTCAAGGATATGCGCTGTTGACGCGGTGTGCTTCGGATCGTTGTCCTGGTAGAAACCGCGACCATCCGGGAACACACGTGTGATGTATTCCACAATCTCAGGCACAATTTTCTCTTGGAAGAAAGCTTTATTCATGATTCGTATAACAAGAAAAGAAAAGTGCTCAAAAAACTGCACAATAGTACAGTACAGTGCGTAAGGCAAAAGCGTGTGACATACATTTTACTGTACCTTCAAAGATGACGATGCATCCTGGTCCACGCCTAGAGATGGCACCCCACACATGCATCTTCACTGGGTGTTTTGGACGCGGCTTCATAGATATGCAACCTTTTTTGTGGAATGCAAAGGTGGCAAATATCTCCAGCGTAACAGTAGACTCGTCAGTGAAGATGCAATCCTGGAAAGTTTCTCCACTGTCGATCCATGCCTGGGCCTTGACCACTCTCTTGATTTTGTTAACGTCCCTTATCATAGGGTACGCTCTGTAATGACAAGGAATAAATAATTTTAGAGGTACAATACAGTTTCTTAAACAACACTTTTACCTCCTGTACTGTCCAGTACTAATCTCACACGTCCATATTTCCATCCAATTCTGCGGCTCATCTTCTTTATGCTGGTCTCCGATACAGTGATATTGTGTTTTTGCTGCAGAGTGTATTTGACCCTTAATGTACTCTAACATCATTCTCTTCACTTATTTTGTCGACCAGAAGAGTTGTCTACCTACTATGTACAGAAAAACAACAATCCGGTAAGTTACAGTGCAGTAGGCCACAAGCACAGCACATCATTTGCAGTAAAAATAGTATATAATGAGATAGATCTACACAATATATAGTTCTATTAATATGCAGCAATATAAACAATATATATATATACTGTAGTTATATAAATATACCGAAATAACTATAAAATGAGATAGATCTACACAATATATAGTTCTATTAATATGCAGAATATATAAACAATATATATACTGTACTGTAGTTATATAAATTTACCGAAATAACTATAAATTTAGATACTGCACCGACACACTTTATTCGAGCAAATACCCAGTATGTACCTGGCAGATACCTGGAATGCGCCGCTCCTCACCTCTGACAAGCCCCGTTGTGTTTGCCTTCCCAGCCTGGGTTCATGCCTGGCTGACGGGCGGCTGATCTGTTAAATGATAATGATTAGGATTTAATAGGCTGCAATGCTTCGCGTGTCTACCAGATGGCATAAATTCATGAATTGTAATGCAGTATATATATATATATACTGTGCAGTATTGCAGCCAGCGGGAATAAAATGCTTCAATCCCTGTCTGGAAAATACCTCAATGCACTCGGGCAGAAAACAGTCACAAACCTCAATACACCCGGGTATACCCGAATTCGTGGGACTAGCCGAGCTCGAATAAAGTGTGTCGCCAGTGTAGATCTACTGCTGCGGCCGAGTTTATTCGAGCATTTGCCCGTTCTCGGCCGCAGCAGTTACCTGGCGCGCGCCGGAGGGTGCCGGGCGCGCGCCGAAGCAGCGGAGGAGAGGCCTGCCGATCGCGGCTTCCCCCTCTCCTCTCCGGGTCCGCCGGGTCCCCCGGAACCCCCTGCCGCCGTCCCCCACATCGCGGGACACCAGGGCTCCCTCGGGGAGCCCTGGACGCGCGTGCAGGGGGCGCAGGCACCCGATGACGCGTGACCGCGCATCGGTGATGCGCGGCACGCCGAGGGGATGCCACTTGCAAGCCGGGAAATCTTCAATAAAGTGTGTCGCCAGTGTACACAATATATAGTTCTATTAATATGCAGCAATATAAACAATATATATACTGTACTGTAGTTATATAAATATACCGAAATAACTATACAATTAGATAGATTTACACAATATATAGTTCTATTAATATGCAGCAATACAAACAATAATAGATATACTGTATTATATAGTAATATAAATATACTTACGCGTTAGTTACCGTTGGTGTCCTTGTGCGTTGTCTGGTTTTTCCGTGTGCATGATAGCACACGGTTCTTAATGGCTCAACGAGGCCAGAAGCAGCTAACCAGCGTTGGATATCTGCAATTCGTGTACATCTCCTTAATTCTCATGCTGAGATCATTTGAAATCTTTTTAACAGGCATTGCTGCGAGTAGAAAGAAATACAAACACAAGAATATATATTCGATGTTTAGTTGATGTGTATTCAATGTGCAGTGAATCCACAAAATGGATGGTGTATTTATACGTTAATGACTCACATTAGAGTACACCCACTTTCAACACCTGTACCTCATCGCCATGCATAAAATGTTACACACTTTGCATAGCCCACCACTCGATGATCTTTATCTGAACTTGCCCTTGACCAGATACTGCATTATGCCATCTGCTTCCATGGATCAACCCCGATTCTACGGACGCAGGAAGCCACTCGCCTCTGCCGTGCCTGTCACACAGAAAAAGCGAAAGGTGGCAGCCGTTTCCAAGCCAAGGCCAAAGCGACAGGCTAAGGCTAATAAAGAAAACCTTCTGCTGACCCCAAACGCTAAGGGTTTTAATACACGTAAGCCTTATTATGTCAAGAAGAAATACGGTGATGTACACTCAACGCAAAACAAATGGCAGCCAACCCATCGAACCCGCAGGCCACTTTCTCGTTTATGTTTCGACGACTCTGCCGCCGCTCTCCTGGAAATCTACAGCCATCTTCTCCACTACTCGTCCACGACGCTGCCGCCGCTCTCCCAGAAACCCACAGGCCATCTTCGCCACTGCTCTTCGACGACGCTGCCGCTGGTGCCCCTGAAATCCACGGGTCACTTTCTCCATCCCTCTTCGATGGCGCTGACACTGTTCCTCTCCCGGAAATCCACAGGTCACCTCCTCCATCCTTCTTCGACGACGCTGCCGCTTCTCTCCATCTCATCCTCCGTAGCACCCCTTCCACCCAGATGTCCACAGCACGCCATGCACAAGAACCAGCTCGTTAGACCGCATGCTCAATGGGTTAAGTATGGATATCCCCAGAACTCTACTGTGCTAGTAAAGATAGATCTGCTTCTGGAGACCATGCTAAATATGGATTAACGGATGCAGAAGATGGATCAACGGATGGAGAAGATGTATCGACGGATGAGAAGATAGAGACTGACATAGCGGGGATACATAATTTTCTCTGTGTTCATGCCTGTAGACGGACATTCACAGAGGTACACAATTGGAGACTTTATAAGGCCTTATTGTGCCTTTTCCTTAACATCAGGAAACCATCCAAACAAGGGGGAAACAAAGCTTCTATTCACTTGGGAGTGGTTCTAGTGAAATACTATGCAATTCACAACTCCCTTAGTTAAGCATGTCTCCCAGCCCCAAACACATAGCATGAAATGAACAGATATAAAAAGTCTTGTAATAAAAGTCTTATCTGTTCCTTGAGGTTTGGAGGGAAAATCTTCTCTGTCCCTGGTTGCTACCTTTTCTTCAGGGTTTGTCAGCATTCAGGTTTAGAAGTTTCCCCTGTGTCTTGAAAGCAGCTCTGCTGTGTCTTCTGGCAGAGCTCAAGACATGGTCAGCTGCAGAGATCTGTGTTCTCTTGGTCAGTCTCTCCTGGGAGACTCAAGAACCTCTGCTCTGTCTCCAAAGTTCAGCTCACACGTGAGCTAAGGAGTTACTTCCTGTCTCAACAGACAGGCTTTTGTAAGCAATCTAAATCAGGCAGGTGGTGTTTATTAATTGACTACCAGCAGTTAACCACCACACTGCTAGATTAAAGGCACATTACTTGAACAGGGATTACTCCCCTGTTACAATTCCCCTGTATCCCCGACGCCGGAGCAGGAAGGTGGTATGGATTTGATGAATGGGACCTTCGACCGCATTCCAACACCAAGCTCACCCCCTCCACCAGAAGAATTTGTGTACATGTATGCCGTTGAGGAGGAGGATAACATGACAACCCTATCAAGACCACGCCAGGAGACAACATGGCGACCAATACAGGAGGAAAGTTTCCTCCCAGACAACCTACCCTTGCCCGCCGCCACAAGCAAACCCGCTCACAGAAGAACACCCGCTCCCAGAACCCAACCTACATACGCTTGCATCGATATGGTGCCCGACATCCTCCTGCGCGAGCTGCAACCGGCACTCAGGGAGAAGAATAAGGTGATGAGTGCTGGTTTACCCCAGAAGTATGCCATGTTAATTTTTAAGCACCACGTGTCCTACTTGGTGTACTGCGGGTGGGCCTACAAAGTGAACTCCGAAGGAAATCGCGAAAAAAGGGCGCTTCCTGAAAATTTAAGAAGGACTATTGTGGAGGAATTGCGGCGCTATTTTTCAATTACAGATCCTTTAATGAAAATCGTTCGGGACTCCATTAATGGGATTTTGCGCCATACAAGGCATCGGCCCTGGAAGGGCAATCTGGTGGGGATCAAATTTGCGTGACTGTTCAACTGTTGGTTTTTTTTGTAAATGATTTTGTAAATGTTTTGACTTTCTGTACTTTAATAAAGGAGATGTTGCGTTTTTTAAATTTTATGAATAAATAAAAAAATGTAATAACACCATACAGTTGTGCTGTACATGTTTTGACTCTCTGTACTTTAATAAAGGAGATGTTGCGTGTTTTAACTTGTATTAATAAAGAAATGTTTTTACTTACTGTACATAGGACCAGCACAATTCCAGTCCCCGAGGGCCGTAAACAGGCCCGGTTTTCAAGGTTATCCTAAAAACCGGGCCTGTTTGCGGCCCTCGAGGACTGGAGTTGTGCAGGCGTGACCGACTGTTCTGTACACCATCCTAATGTAAATGTTTTGACTTTCTGTACTTTAATAAGGGATGTTGCGTTTTTTATTTTTTTGTTTTTTTTATACAGTATGTATAAAAAAGTATTGTATACGGTCTGAAAACATCAGCATACTGTTTCAGGTATTCTAGCCTAATCAATAACAATGGCCACTAAACTGTAGACTCCGAAATGTGTTTTTTTTTACTCAGATTCAGCAATGTGGAAGCATTGTAATACAAAGCAAAATTATCCATCGAAATCCCTCCATTTGCCGTTTTGTTTTCTGAGGAACAAAAAAAAAAGTAAAAGTTTTACTGTAATGGTTAGTCAGTCCCCTAAAGAAGTTCCCACAGTCAGTCCCACCAATAATTTTCTCAGGGGGCGTCTCCTGATCACATGCGCATGCGCCTACTGTTGATGTGATGACACGCATATGCGTTTCAAGAAGGTTCCAATGCGCATGCGCCTAGCTTTTCACCAATTGTGTAGTATCTACTGTAGAAGCCGCTCAGCCAATGATATTGCTTACAGGAGAATCGCTTGACTTTTGATTCGCATTGATATTGATATTTTCAAAATAAAAAAAACAGAATAAAATACGGCAACATTACTCATCATAGACTTTCCCAATCAGCTGGCGCCGAGCCACTGCCAGTCCCGTATTCTTGATCATACACGTCGTTGACAGGTGACAGCGGGACTACTACACCTATAGTCAGCTGATGAGACTGGAAATCGCTTAGGTACATTCAAGCTTGCTCGAAACTGTACGCAAAATCTGACTCAGGCTTCAGGTATCCGGGCGGGGATAGTCAGCAAGGGTTGCTGGTCACCAGGTTTTCACTGACGGTCGGAATGTTATTGGAAGCTGTCGCTGTCGCATTGCTTGCCAGCGACTGATGTTTCTTAGTTGGTTTTAACACGATCTTTTGCCTTTTGCCGTCTCCATGATTATAGATATGGGAAAACCCCATGATACACACCAATACCCTCCAATAAAATCAGGATCAATACGAAAAAAATATGTATCGCTACATAACTTTTTCCTTATTGCACGCTTCCACACATGAGCATCTGGCGAAAATTTGAAAAAGTCATAGTTTTCGATAAAATACTGATAAATTTGAACAACTGTTGCCAGCTTATCATCTGTTGCATTAATCGCGGCCCATATTAAATAAGCGTACGTTCTTTCGGGTTTTTGGAACACGGACTGCGGTGGTGCACTCATGTCGGGACTCTCAGGACAATAAAACAAGACCAGACACTACATGTATTTTTAATATGAGAAGCCTAAATTGATACATTATTGTGCAAGGAAAGTAAGCGCAAACCTTAAATATACATATATATATATATATATATAAATAGAAACAAATAAATATCACCAAGAGGAAATGCAGCTGGTGTGAGAGATTTCGCAATCTCTCAAAGTAACTTCTGGGGGGAGGACACAAAGAGCAAAAACTTCCTCTCCAAGGTGGAAATAACACAAGGAATCTCAAATGGGCAGCATATGTAAAGAAAAAAGAAAGAGAAATAGTGCAACACAATTTAATTATAACATATAAGCGAGCAAGGAGGCGTCTGACGTCACGAACCGGCTCCCTTAATCTCCAACAGCAAGGGGAGGACCATCTGGCTCCGTGAAGATCAGCACAACGGAAGATATCCAAGCAGGAGAGCGCTGAGGTAAGATAGCTGGTATCACAGCAAAGAGTCCGTCAGAGGCACTGACTGCTAACACAAGGTCCAAGCGCATATAGAAAACCCTACGCATTTCATCCAAGGTATGGACTTCTTCAGGGGTGTAGGGATACATGGCAGTGACTCATGCTTAATTAGTCCCAAAAGGGGAGGCAATCAAAAACGTCACAGCCCAAACATAAATCGTATAGGCTCAATGCATCTCCACTAACAGCCCTACTTACACACTAAATAAATAAGACAAAAACGGAACATTATATAAATACTAAATAATTCTAAAAGGGGGAGTATTCAATACATAATAAAATTATATAATAAAAATGCATTACTCATAAAATTATATAATTAAAAATTCAATGAGAAACACACGACGCAAAAATATAACATTATGAACCTTCATAATGGATCTAGATGGAAACAAGAAGAGAATCAGTGCAAATACATAGAAGGCATAATATATTAAAAAACCAGAAATATAGATACTATAAATAAAAACATATCTTATATATACATATACACATATTAAATTACATATTATCAACATATGTTGAAAGACAGACCTTCTCAAAGAGGAAAAAAATAATCCTAAATGCACTATAAATATTTGTTCAAAAGACATTATAAATATTAATTCATAAAAGACACTGTAAATATTAAATAGTATTAATTAATTCAAAAAAGAAGCTAAATCTATGTCAATATTTAAACCTAAAGGTTTAAGTGTTCATAATGTATGTATCCAAAAAGTCTCTTTTTGGGAGACTTCCCGGATACGATTGCCTCCCCTCCAATTTAAAGTAACCTGATCAATGCCTATATAACTCAGACCCTCTGGATTAGACGCATGGAACTTTTTAAAATGTAATGGAACACTATGGTTCTCCAATCCATTTGTAATGTTCCTAATATGTTCCAGAATTCTAACCCGGAGAGGTCTGATAGTGCGGCCCACATATTGTAGACCACACGGGCATTGTAATAAATAAATAACAGAGGTAATTTTGCAATTTATAAATTTATTGATTTTGAATACCTCTTTGGTTACTTGGGACATAAAGCAATCTGTTTTGGTTATACAAAATTTACAGGCTTTACAGCCGGTACACTTAAAAAAAACCTTAGGTTTTTGACCTAACCACGTGTCACTAGTGAGTAATGGTTTCAATAAACTAGGAGCAAGTCTATCTTTAATATTTTGTGCTTTAGTATAGACAACTTGCGCATGATCAGGTAAAAAGACTTTTAAATATTGATCACTTTTTAAAATGTGCCAGTGCTTATTTAAAATTTTATTGATTTTAAAATGATCGCTGTTAAATTGAGTGATAAAAGGAATAAAATTTGATTTCATCACTTTCTTTGAGTTTGACTTTAAAAGTAGGTTTCTGTCAATTTCCCGTACATGATTTTTTGCTTCACTTAAATCCAAGTTTTTTTAGACAAATGGAACACTATAATTGATACATGCTCGTTTGAGCTAATGAGACACCTTATTGCTAAACATCAGGAGTCTCTGGAAGACTTAGATAATTCTATTAATAATTTGCAAGTTAAATTGGAGCCTTTTGCTGACACTTTGAGTTTTAAGGATAAGGATGGTTTGTTATAAAATAGAATTGAAAAGTTACATTCCACTGTCATATCCGTTAAAGTAAGTAAATATCAAAGAGACAAATTATATTATATTAATGGTACCATCAGAAAATGGCCTAAACCAAAACAAGCAAATAAAGAGCAAATAAATTCTCTTGAGGATATTAAAATTACAAAGACTAAGTCCACCACCCCCAAAAAACGCTCATATGATAGATCTAAATCGCCCCATCCTTATAAAAAGGATGATAGAAAATATGATAAATATAGTAAGAACTATCATAGGGATAGGGAACAAGATAAACGGGGAAAACAACCTTATTTTAATAAAGATTATAATAAAAATAAAAGAGACACAAACAGCTACAATCTCTCCTTCCTCTGCTTCTTTTTTGGAGAAAGGACAGAAATCCAGGGAGAGAGACGAGGATCTTGTGTACCCATGGAGGAAAACTTTGATAGATTGGCAACACAAGAACCGTTTTGCACCCCTGGAAGAGAAAGATCCCCAAACTCCAAAGAGAACAAGGGAGGAAAGTATAGACGAGGAACCAGAGGAGGAAAATTATCAAAACAAAAGAGCCAAATAATTGACACATCAGGCATTTTTAATATAAGTGATACTATTTTAACAGATTCAGACCTTCAAATACAATCTAGAGGTTTAAAATTTGCACCTTCTATTAAGCCTAATGCTTTAAAACTTTTTATTGACGCTAATAAATATATGAGAAAATTTACTTTGAAAAGACATTTTTAAAGAGGAATTTTGATTTACCAAAAATTGATACAGTTACTGTACCTACAATTAACTCTTTGAAATCAGATTTCAATCATACTACATTAAAAAATAAATCAATATTTTTCCCACGACATGATAAGGGTAATTTTGTGGACACTTTCTACAATCTTATCTCTACGGATTTTGAAAAGTTAGTCCTTAATTCAAAAAATAAAAGTAATGTTACTCAGAAAGAAATTGAGGCTTTGAATGAATTAGCCAATGATAAAAATTTAGTAATCAAAGCAGCCGATAAGGGGGGTGGGACAGTAATAATGAGTAGAAGTTATTACCTGGAACAATCTATGAGAATTCTAGGTGATCAT
Source organism: Ascaphus truei (assembly GCA_036426205.1). Taxonomy (NCBI): domain Eukaryota; kingdom Metazoa; phylum Chordata; class Amphibia; order Anura; family Ascaphidae; genus Ascaphus; species Ascaphus truei. The sequence goes on along the minus strand of WSYH01002764.1, from coordinate 30,568 downwards.
AATACTTATACTACCTTGACCACATATCCTACCAAATCTTTTTTGGAAGAATTAGATATTCTTTTAAATAAGGGTAAAAATTCAAGTATATTAAGCGATAATGAATTTAATTTTTTAAATAATAAATTTCCAAAAATTCCAATTTTTTATTTCTTACCAAAAAGGCACAAAGATAAAGATAGACCGCCGGGTTGTCCGATAATTTCCTGAATTGACTCGTTAACCTCCAATTTGTCACATTATTTAGACACTTTTTAAAAAGAATTTGTGATTTTATTACCATCGTTTTTGAGAGATTCTACGGAGGTTATTAACCATTTTGAAAAAACAGAATAGAAAGATAGTTTTATTTGGTGCACGGTAGATGTAACCTCGCTTTATACAGTTATAGATCACCCCAAGGCTGCAGTGCTTTTAGAAGAACTTTAGAACAGTCCAACAAATTTGCTCAAGATCAAACAGATTTTATTATAGAGGGCATAGAATTTATACTTAATCATAACTACTTTTCTTTTAATAATTCCTTTTATCTACAAACCAGGGGTACAGCGATGAGAACCAGGTTCGCGCCAAGTTACGCTAATATTTTTATGGGGGTCTGGGAGGAAGATTTTATCTTCAACTCAAACCCTTTTGGCTCGCACCTGTTGTCCTGGAAACGCTATATTGATGATATTCTTATTGTATGGGACGGAACAATTGAATTACTAGAGGAATTTTTAATATATCTTAATAATAACAATTTAAACCTCAAATTCACTCATTTATATGACCGTACCAGTATCTCATATCTTGATCTAGTTTTATATGTGGAGGATAAAAGGGTTTTTACTAAAACCTTTTTTAAGTCTGTAGACTGTAATAATTTTATCAGTAAAAATAGTTGTCACCATCCACAATGGACCTCAAATATTTCATCAGGACAATTTAGAAGATTAAGGAAAAATTGCACAGATATTGAGGTTTTTGATGAAGGATTATATACCCTTGGATTTAAGTGAAGCAAAAAAATCATGTACGGAAAATTGACAGAAATCTACTTTTAAAGTCAAACTCAAACAAAGTGATGAAATCAAATTTTATTCCTTTTATCACTCAATTTAATAGCGATCATTTTAAAATCAATAACATTTTAAATAAGCACTGGCACATTTTAAAAAGTGGTCAATATTTAAAAGACTTTTTATCTGATCGTGCGCAAGTTGTCTATACTAAAGCACAAACTATTAAAGATAGACTTGCTCCTAGTTTATTGAAACCATTACTCACTAGTGACACGTGGTTAGGTCAAAAACCTAAGGTTTTTTTTAAGTGTACCGGCTGTAAAGCCTGTAAATTTTGTATAACCAAAACAGATTGCTTTATGTCCCAAGTAACCAAAGAGGTATTCAAAATCAATAAATTTATAAATTGCAAAATTACCTCTGTTATTTATTTATTACAATGCCCGTGTGGTCTACAATATGTGGGCCGCACTATCAGACCTCTCCGGGTTAGAATTCTGGAACATATTAGGAACATTACAAATGGATTGGAGAACCATAGTGTTCCATTACATTTTAAAAAGTTCCATGCGTCTAATCCAGAGGGTCTGAGTTATATAGGCATTGATCAGGTTACTTTAAATTGGAGGGGAGGCAATCGTATCCGGGAAGTCTCCCAAAAAGAGACTTTTTGGATACATACATTATGAACACTTAAACCTTTAGGTTTAAATATTGACATAGATTTAGCTTCTTTTTTGAATTAATTAATACTATTTAATATTTACAGTGTCTTTTATGAATTAATATTTATAATGTCTTTTTAACAAATATTTATAGTGCATTTAGGATTATTTTTTTCCTCTTTGAGAAGGTCTGTCTTTCAACATATGTTGATAATATGTAATTTAATATGTGTATATGTATATATAAGATATGTTTTTATTTATAGTATCTATATTTCTGTTTTTTTAATATATTATGCCTTCTATGTATTTGCACTGATTCTCTTCTTGTTTCCATCTAGATCCATAATGAGGTTCATAATGTTATATTTTTGCGTCGTGTGTTTCTCATTGTATTTTTAATTATATAATTTTATGAGTAATGCTTTTTATTATATAATTTTATTATGTATTGAATACTCCCCCTTTTAGAATTATTTAGTATTTATATAATGTTCCGTTTTTGTCTTATTTATTTAGTGTGTAAGTAGGGCTGTTAGTGGAGATGCATTGAGCCTATACGATTTATGTTTGGGCTGTGACGTTTTTGATTGCCTCCCCTTTTGGGACTATTTAAGCATGAGTCACTGCCATGTATCCCTACACCCCTGAAGAAGTCCATACCTTGGATGAAATGCGTAGGGTTTTCTATATGCGCTTGGACCTTGTGTTAGCAGTCAGTGCCTCTGACGGACTCTTTGCTGTGATACCAGCTACCTTACCTCAGCGCTCTCCTGCTTGGATATCTTCCGCTGTGCTAATCTTCACGGAGCCAGATGGTCCTCCCCTTGCTGTTGGAGATTGAAGGAGCCGGTTCGTGACGTCAGACGCCGATCGAATGCGGAAGTGGAGAGCGAGGAACAGCTGATTGGAGTCTTACACAGCGTCTGAACCCAGAGTGGTTGAATTGCTTTAATTTACCTTGGAGCATGTGAGTGTGTTGGAGCCTCCATGCTCGCTTATATGTTATAATTAAATTGTGTTGCACTATTTCTCTTTCTTTTTTCTTTACATATGCTGCCCATTTGAGATTCCTTGTGTTATTTCCACCTTGGAGAGGAAGTTTTTGCGCTTTGTGTCCTCCCCCCAGATGATACATTATTGTAACTTCTTCAGTCCTAAGGCTAATTTACAATAGACGACTGTGGTATTTTTTTAAACACCTGCAAGTCGACACATTACTGAAGCGCATGCGCATTACAATTCATGAATATCTGCCATCTGGCGGATACGCGAAGAATTGCAACCAATTAAATCCGAACCATTATCAATAAACACATCAACCGCGCATCAACTGCGGGTGTGAATGCAACATGAATGCGGAATAAATGCGGTCAGAATGCGGCATGAACGTGGTGAAGTGCGGTGAAGTGCGTGGCATTCGGTAAAAAATCCCGGAAAAATTTGTAGATGTTGGAGAATAAAAGGGGCCGCGGCTTTACTCCATTCACAGCTGGTAGTCCTATGTGACGTGGTAGCCTTTACTTCCAGAATCAGTACCGCTCGTGGGTCACCGTCTGTATTCACTGCTTCAGCGCAATTTAAAAAAAAAAGAAAATAAACAAAGCCTAGCTCCTCTGGAGCGCTAACGCACTTCTTGAACCCTGACTATGGCTGGAAGGCAAAGCCCCTTTATCAACAACCATATTACATATTATTGTGATAGGCAAGTAAGGTTTACCTGCTTCAGCACAGTCTCTCTCTCTCCTCTTGGGATCGGGTAAAAGAGTCCATCTGTGGTTTTGTGGCTTTGTTCAGTGCAGTGTACTGTAGCCCTTTAATTCTGGTCTGTGACGCAGGTGAATCTTTGTTTTTGTTGCTCAGGCTGTTTGCAAGACTGCATGCGGGCAAAAAGCACAAAAAAATTTCACAGGCAATCTCTGGGGCCCCTTTTAACTTCAAGGGCCACCTCTCATCCCAACTTCTGACACCATATGTAAGAGATGTGTTCAGAGGTACATATAATGGAGACCGATTGGGGTGAAATTATATCTTGGCTTTATTGAGCCTGTTCCTTAATGCAGGCAAAATATACAAAAACACAAAATAACAAACGCCTATCCCTGTGTAAGGGCTAACATACTTCCCCAGTTCCTTTCTCCAAGGATCGAGGGATAATCCCATTACCACCCTATTCCCCAAAGTCTCAAGAGATACCTTAAAGCAGGTGGCCCTTCATGTCAGTCTCTGGTAGGTTCCTGTGTCCAGGAATATAAGTCTCTGGGTGTCTTGATCTCAGCAGAGCCTTTCTGCTCAAGACCTCTGTGTGCAGGCTTCCCTCCTTTCCTCTTGTCAGCACCCTTGTGTACTGAGGAAAAATCTCCTTCCTGTTTCTGGGAATAGGCTTTTTCACAGAACTGTGATTAGGCAGGTGGAGTGGTTGATTGCAGGTGTGCAATTAACCAGCACACTGCTGGATTAGAGGCAAGCCTGCGAACAGGGATAAGACCCTGTTACAGCGACAATAAAGATTTTATGTGTTTTTGCCAGCAAGTAGAGCTTGCTAGGCTATGAGTTTCAGGTTCGGTTTTGCAGAGAAAGTCTAGTCAGATTGTGCCTATGTAGCGGGGTTCCAGAGTTACTGGATACCCCAAAAAGGTAGCCGGGAATCAGGTCAGATTCTCGGATACCTTGAAGCACAATGCTCCTGTCAAAATCCTACCCTGAAAACATTCTTGCTGCTCACCACCACGAGTCCCTGTTTCAGCACAGACCGGAAAGGTAAAAAGGGGCATAGGGATTTGTGTATCCCGGGTATAGACAGGAGTTCCTGGTGTAGGGGGAGTCCGCCATGGTATATGCCGAAACCCCTGGACCAGTAATAGGGGTTCGGGGTGTCTACAACGATGTATAAGTTTGCGGGAGTAAAATTAAGTCCTTCATCGCTACAATTGAAGCAACCATGAACATTAACCTAAGCATTATTGGAAGCAACTTTTTATTAAACTTCTTGTAGGAAGGTCTAGGAGCTCTGAAAATGAACATGTACATCTGTCACGGTAGACTAGTACTTATGAACAATTTTATATTTTTGGGATTCTCGATTGTGCACGACAAGGCGGACAAAATAAATTGTCATTTATTTTCAGACAAACACACAACAACGTCAGAATACACTTAATAATCACTTACTGGGATGGGGAAACTAAATAAGTTGTCCATAGAATGAAAGATGAAAAAATAGTCTCTGGCTTACTATCCTTTTGGCTATGGCGCAACTTGCCTGCCCGATATTTCCGCCAAATGCAGAGAGTTCGTTATGGTTCGTTGGGATTCATTCTGAGATCCCCAGCGCTAACAAATTCCTGAAGTAGGGGTAAATCCTTGGTAACGATGTTTTAACCCCTTGCGTTCAGCAACAGCTGCCCTTGGACGAAATTTTGAATAACGCTTGGATAAATCATAAATCACACTGGGACTTGGCTGCAGGCATCTTTATAGGGTTAAGGGACCTATGCTTAACATTTGCACCCAATCCCGCCCATGGGAATATTTTCCCTACCTACTGCTGCGGCACAGTTTATTCGAGCATTTGCCCGTTCTGTGCCGCAGCAGTAGCCTGGCGCGCGCCCGAGAGTGACGGGCGCGCGCCGAAGCAGCGGAAGAGCGCCCTCCGATCGGGGCGCTCTCCCTACCGCTGCCGGGTCCGCCGGGTCCCCCGGAACCCCCTGCCGCTGTCCCGCGATCGCGGGACACCAGGGCTCCCTCGGGGAGCCCCTGGACGCGCGTGCAGGGGGCGCATGCTCCCGAAGACGCGTGACCGCGCGTCTATGACGCGCGGCACGCCGAGGGGCGGCCACTAGCAAGCCGGGAAATCTCCCGGCTTGCGGATCTGGCCGATGCGCAATAAAGCGTGTCGCCAGTGTATCCCTGACTTGACAGTACTTTGCAGAAAGGGCAGGAGCTGCCTCTTGGTTTGCACGGAGCATATGTCAACTTCAACCTCAGCTCCTTAGCATACTGATGCAGTGGCCGTTATTTGAACATTTAACGTGGTGGTTAGATCGGAATACCCATGCGATGGCGCGCAATTTTTTTAATCGTGCCGACTTAAACACACGGGTTGTTTATCGTTTTGTCCAGATCAGAAAATGGCATTTTAGCGTTGTCTGCAATACCGTCGAGAAACTCAAGTGGGCAATCGTTAGTTGTTGTCATAAAAATCCAATAGCAATTCAATGTCACGATTAACATGTTGCCTGAAATTGGCTGAGCTGCCTGCCACGCATGCGCAAGTGCGATAAGCCGTATTATACACGGAGCAGTGTGTGCATCTGTATTATACACGGTGCAGCATTTGTACTGTATCTGTATTACAAATATATGATCACCTGCGCTTCATCCATGTAAGGAGCATGCAGCTAGGTGAAAAAAGTGGCCATACAATAGTGAAAAACGGAAAGTGAATCCCTGCGCTTCTGCCTAATGGGTTAACAATATATGTGAAATAAATATATATATATACATGATGTGCAAATCTATGAGATAAAGGAGACTTTTAGTTACATCCTTTGATCCAATAATGCCTAAGCCTGCCACCAAACGCCAAGGTAAGTCTCATAGGCAGGTCCCTACACTGACTGCAACTAATGATATGGGAAAATGCCCTAAATGGGGTTAAAATGTCCAAGCATTTGCTTATATATCTAGTGCAGTTAAAACTGGTTAATACCAGTGAGATCACTTACATGTGAAGTGAATTGTGGTAATCCAGGGACCATACTGAGAGAATACCTAGAAAAGGGAGGGGTTAGTCTCCCACAAGTTGCTTATACTGTATATGCACTTACAGGCAATTAGGCCAAATATATTTAGAAAAGGGAGGGGTATTATACACAGAGCAGCGTTTGTACTGTATCTGTATTATACAAAGAGCAGCATGTGTATTATACACAGAGCAGCGTGTGTACTGTATCTGTATTATATACAGAGCAGTGTGTGTACTGTATCTGTATTATACACAGAGCAGCATGTGTACTGTATCTGTATTATGCGCTTCTATGTCGGCCCCTTTACACGTTCCGGTTGTCATAGCAACCGATAGACGCTAAATTGTGCCGAAAGCTGTAGTGGTGGTGTATTGGTACTACACCTTCATAGCGTTATAATGTAATGTATTGAATTGTCTATGCTGACCTTGTAATGTACTTACAGGTCACATAATGTGGTCAGGGCTATAGAGAAACCACAATGTTCAATTAATGAAAGCATAAATGTTCTCATTATTGTATAATCATAAACAAGTTCACAAAAAGGGGGTATAAACAAAACCTTCATTTAAGCCAGAGGGATATTGAGAATGTAATGTATATATCCACCTGGCTTCACATTGCAAAAGTTTTCTATCCCAATCACCTTTGCGGATATTGGGAGCAATATGATCTATACCTTGAAAGGAAAGCGTATTTACAGATCCCGCATGTTGTTCCCTGACATGTCGCGAGACAGGGGTGTCAGTAGAGTTCCTAATAGAGCCCAGATGTTCTAGGACTCTTCTCCTTAACTCACGTTTTGTTTTTCCTACATATTTCTTGCCGCAGGAGCAGGTAATAAGATAAATAACTCTTACACTTTTGCAGTTGATAAAAATTTTAATATTGAAGGTTTTGGTATTTTGTGTATTCATAAATGTCTTGCTCTCTTTCATAAATTCGCAAGCTTTACAATTGTGACATTTATAAAAGCCTTTTGTGGTAAGCCATGTTTTGCTTGTTTTTTTCCGTGTAAAGTGACTATGGACGAGGTGGTTCTTGATATTTCCGGATCGCCTCCAAACTACTGAGGGCCTATCCTTGAGGGCCAACTTCAGATCCTCATCGCATGTAAGTAAATGCCAGTGTTTGTTAAGTATATAGTTTATATCTTTCCACTGGCCATTATATGTACTCATGCATCTGATTTCCTTTTTCTCATCAGTTTTTACTTTATTTTTGAGGAGGTCTTCACGAGGAGTTGTTATGGTGTGATGGTAGGCTAACTTCAGTTGTGCTTTAGAATAACCAGTGGTTACTATCGCAGCGGAAATGGACTGGAACGATGGGACTGTCTCCGTCGCCTTCTGGCAAGGGCTTTCGGAAACCCTAAAGGACGAATTGGCGGCTCATGAGAGGCCATCCTCCCTAGAGGCCCTGATCGCACTGTGCGTTCGGGTGGATCAAAGACTTCTGGAGAGGCGGGCTGAACGCCAACGTCTTCGTACTGCTACTTCCCTGTCCTCTAATTCCAGATCTCCTCTTCCTGCACTGCCCGCACTGGAACCCTCGGAACCCATGCAACTGGGCACACATCACCTCCCTTCTACGGAACGACTACATCGGTGGAATGAGGGTCTGTGCTTCTATTGTGGTTCTCCTGGGCATATCCTACCACGCTGTCCTTCGAACCCGGGAAACGCCAAAGCCCAGTGAGGTATGGGGGAGTCTCACTGGGTACCATCTCTGCTTCTTCTTTTCCCTCACAGCGTCTCCCTAAACGTCTCCTATTGTCGGTGCTCCTTAAGCACGCGAATATCCAGGCCCCTGCTAAGGCCTTCCTTGATTCCAGTTCCGTAGGAAATGTCATAAACCAGGCGTTTGCTACTCGGCATAACATTCCTCTCCGGTAGAAGGCCTTTCCGGTCGGATTAGAGGCGATTGATGGTCGACCCCTGCAGCCAGCCTTTATTAGCCTTGGAGACACTTCCTCTGGAGCTTTCTATGGATGATGGACATTTTGAAATTATCTCTTTTGATGTCATTTACTCTCCTTCGGTTCATATCATCCTGAGCTTACCATGGCTGCAATTACACAACCTCATCATCAATTGGACGGCCGAGGTTCCTGTTCTTTGGAGATCCTCTCAAGTAGGAGTGTCTGCTCCATCCGCAGCAGTATTGGCCGTCCTTGTGACCACATCCCCACAAGACGTCACCCTTCCGGACGTCTATTCGGAGTTTCTGGATGTCTTCAGTAAGGCTAAATCTGAGGAACTTCCCCCTCATTGCCCTTTCGACTGCCCGATAGACTTAATTCCGGGTGCTCCATTTCCCAAAGCCAGGTCATATCCGTTGTCTTTGCCTGAGACTGAGGCCATGTCCCAGTATATCTCACAGAACCTTGATAAGGGTTTCATTCAGAAATCTAGTTCTCCCGCTGGAGCAGGATTCTTTTTTGTAAAGAAGAAGGATGGGAAGCTTCGCCCCTGCATCGATTTCCGTGGCATGAACAAAATTACCATAAAGAATCGTTATCCTTTGCCTCTTATTCCTGAGCTCTTCGATAGACTGCAAGGTGCGACCATTTTCTCCAAACTTGACCTACGAGGAGCATACAACCTGATTCGCATCCGCAGTGGAGATGAATGGAAGACCGCGTTAAACACACGCAGTGGTCATTATGAGTACCTGGTGATGCCGTTCGGGTTGTGCAACGCCCCTGCAGTCTTCCAAGACTTTATGAACGAGGTTTTTAGTGACCTATTGAACTCTTGTGTAATTATCTACTTGGACGATATCCTCATTTTTTCTAAAACCTCGAAGAACTCATTCTTCAATCCAAGATGGTGCTCTCTCGTTTACGGGCAAACAAGCTCTATGCCAAGATGGAGAAGTGTGTCTTTCATCAATCCTCTACTACCTTCCTGGGGTACATTGTCTCGGATCAAGGCTTCACCATGGACCCGGAGAAGCTCAATTCCGTACTCGAATGGCCTCAACCTAACTCCTTAAAAGCGATTCAGCATTTCCTCGGCTTCGCAAACTATTACAGGAAGTTCATCGCTGGCTTTTCTACTTTGGTGGCACCCATCCCGGCCCTTACCAAAAAGAGGGCCGATCCATCCTCATGGCCATTGGAAGCCACCCGGGCCTTTGAATCGCTTAAAAAAGCCTTTGTCTCAGCTCCTATCCTGCGACATCCCGTCCCCAACCTCCCCTTCACAAGTTGACGCCTCCGACGTAGGAGCTGGTTCGGTTCTTTCTGCAGAAAGAAAATTCTTCTGCAGAAAGAAATTACGACGTGGGGAATAGGGAATTGTTAGCCATCAAGATGGTTTTACAAGAGTGGAGACATCTCCTGAAAGGAACCAAAGAACCCATTTCCATCCTGGCGGACCACAAGAATCTCTCTTACATTGAAGGCGCTCGTCGCCTTGGTTCTCGTCATGCTCGTTGGGCGCTGTTCTTTTCTAGGTTTAACTTCACCATCTCGTATATTCCTGGGACAACAAATATCAAAGCGGATGCACTTTCCCGCCAGTTTATCACTGAGGGAAAGTCTTAAGATATCCTGGAGAATATTCTACCCCCCCAATTGTTTTTTTCTGCCGCTTCCTTTGACATTCTAGACAATATCCTGGAATCCCAGACTCAGGTTCCCGAAGGCTTGGAAGTTCCTTATGGTCGTCTCTACGCAGCTCCACGTTTTCATCGCAAAATTCTGGAATGGGGCAATTCCTCCAGATCTTCTGGCCATCCCGGCTTTAAGAAGACCAATGATTTGATTCGGCGAACCTTCTGGTGGCCCAACATGTCGAAGGATATCAGAGCTTTCTCTTCTTCATGCCCAGTCTGTGCACAAAATAAATCTGTCCGTCAAAAACCTTCCGGCCTTCTTCAACCCCTCCCGATACCGGATCGTCCGTGGAGTCACATTTCAATGGACTTTATCGTGGATCTTCCCCCATCTAATGGCATGACTACCATTCTTGTAATTTTCGACAGATTCTCTAAGCAAGCTATTTTGTTCCCCTCAAGGGTCTCCCCAATTCAAGTACTTTGGCCGACATTTTTGTAAAGGAAATCTTCCGTATTCATGGTGTCCCATGGTCCATTGTTTCAGATCAGGGTACGCAATTTGTTTCTAAATTCTGGCGTGCATTTTCCCAAAGGTTGGGCATTACCCTTCTTTTCTCCTCAGGCTACCATCCCCAAACAAATGGGCAGACCGAACGTATGAACCAATCCCTGGAACAGTATTTACGTTGTATTTCTTCGGACTCTTAGGATAATTGGGCTGAGTTACTCCCTTGGGCTGAATTCGCGATCAACTCTCTAAAAAACGAGTCTACCCAAGAATCACCGTTTTTTATAAACTACGGATTTCACCCTACTCATCTTCCTTTGCATCCTTCCAGGTCCGGAGTTCCGGCAGCAGATGAGAGGGTATCTTCCTTACAGGAGTCATGGAAAAGGATTCAAGCAGTGCTTCAAAGATCCGTGTTAAGGCAGAAGAAAAAAGCTGATAGGCTCCGTCAGGAGGGCCAAAAGTTCATCCCTGGAGAGAAGGTCTGGCTTTCTTCAAAAATATCAAATTGAAGGCTCCAACTCCTAAATTGTCTCCCAGGTTCCTGGGCCCTTTATGTATTCTGAAACAGATTAACCCTGTGGCCTATCAACTCCAACTGCCTCCCTCTATAAAGATTTCACCTGTCTTCCACGTTTCCTTTTTGAAACCTTTTATTCAAGGCAATCGGTTCACTCACCTTTCCCTTCAACCTCCTCCTCCCATTGTACCTGGACAACAGGACTTTGAAATTCAATCCATCATTGATTCTCGCATCTCTAGGGGCAAACTCCAATTTTTGGTCCACTGGAAGGGATACGGACCTCAGGATCGTTCATGGGTAGCACATTCGGATGTTCATGCTCCTTCCCTATTCAAACGTTTCCACCAAAAATTTCCCCTCAAGCCGTGGTTGGATCGTCCGGAGTCTGACCCTCGAGGGGGGGGGGGTACTGTAAGGATCCGCGCTGCGGGTATACCCGCATTCAGCGCATCCTTACCTTTTCCTCAGGCCATGCAGGCTCCCCGGCGGCAGTCCCCGCTCCTGGCAGCTTCCCCTGCACCTCCTACTCACTATCCACAAAGGTGATTGGGATAGAAAACTTTTGCAATGTGAAGCCAGGTGGCTGTATACTGTACATTACATACTCAATATCCATCTGGCTTAAATGAAGGTTTTGTTTATACCCCCTTTTTGTGAACATGTTTATGATTATACAATAATGAGAACATTTATGCTTTCATTAATTGAACATTGGGGTTTCTGTATAGCACTGACCACATTATGTGACCTGTAAGTAAATTACAAGGTCAGCATAGACAATTCAATACATTACTGTAAGGATCCACGCTGCGGGTATACCCGTGTTTAGCGCATCCTTACCTTTTCCTCAGGCCATTCAGGCTTCCCAGCGGCAGTCCCCGCTCCTGGCAGCTTCCCCTGCACCTCCTTATCACGCGCGTCAGCCCTACGGGCGCGTGCGCACCCAAGCCACTATTGGTTGGCGCCGGGTGCCTGACTCCGCCTCCATTGACGTGGCACATGCTCCTTGCGTGTCGCCGTTCAGGTCCCATCAGCTCTGCCTCCCCGCTTCCCCTTCTGTACCTGTCCCTTCCCCTGTCCGTCCCTCTGCTCCACCCCTTCTTCTCTCTGCTCCTGGATCCTCCGGTACGCCCCTTTCCCATCTGCCTTGCCTCCCAGATCCTCCTTCCCTTTCTGTCCCTTTCCTTGTCCGTCCCTCTGTTCCTCCCCCTACTCTGACCACTCCCTTTGTCTCTAGCAATACTCCTCTACCTGGGCCTTATCTAACTCACTCCTCGGTTCCTCCCCTCACTCCCATTGGTTCCAAACTTCCACACTCTGCTCTCCTATTAGGTTCCTCTTTGGGCCGCTCCTCCATCACTCCCCTTTCTCTGGTTGGTCCCAGCCCCCTAAATAATTCCTCTTCACCATTTCCTCTTTGCTCTGCATAGCTTCTGTACCTTGGTGCTGTCTGCTCTTGCCTGGCCTCTCTTGTCTTTTCAGTGCTGCTCCTGTCCCTGGAATCTTTGCTGACCTCCCTGGATTTGACCTTTGCTTTGGACTCTATTACGCTGCTCTCTGGAACCTTTTGGACCTTGCTTTGGACTTCTACGCTGCAGACCTCTACAACCCTTGGACACGGCACACGGACAAACTACTACCCTACTCTCTCCACTCCACAACCCAGGCTTATGGACAATAGATTACGCTGCCCTCTCCAACCCACGAACATTGGCATACGAACTTACCCTTCTACGCCGGAGCTGTCAAGTACGGTAACATTTACATTCTGTTTACCCGGACCACCTACGCTACTACCATACTCCGGCCGTGCCCCCGTTTGCTGCTAGGTGTGTGGTTTTACCCTTTCCACCTCAGTCCCAGGGTCTCGTCTGGCTTGTGGGCAGGCTGAGCGTTACAATTACATTATAACGCGATGAAGGTGTAGAACCAATACATCACCACTACAGCTTTCGGCACAATTTAGCATCTATCGGTTGCTATGACAACCGGAACGTGTAAAGGGGCCGACATAGACGTGGCAACGCCCACCCCGGAAGAAGTCGCATAGAGCGATGAAACGTACGTCGGGTCTTTAGCCGACAAGGCTGCTAAAACTCTGCATTATTTTACCTTAGTTAACATCCACGTATCTGTTATCTGTGAATTTACTACGTATTTAGATCTGTTGGAGCTACACGGTGTGCTGCGGGATGTGCGCAGTACAACATTACTAACAGAAAACTGAGAGCTGTTTAAACATGGGCTAGCTCCCACTTCTTATACTGGTATACATGAAGATATATTGTACACCGACTGTGCCCCCTAGGATGATGAATTTACACCTATATTAAGAGCAGTGATCCTGTTTGAATGTCAACGAATTTCACCTAGATTACTAATTTACACTATATCCAGGAAGTAAAAACTTCAAAGGAATACCAGACGAAAACTAATAAACACTAAGATATGATTCTGTAGTTTTCATGGTAACAATATGGCGCACGTGTACATTATATATATTCACGGATGAGAATAACTAAAAACCCTTACTCTATTTTATATTTACCTGGAAGAGATCTTTCAGTAGTTGGCTGTTTTCCCTTTACAAACAGCATCAGGGGATACACATACAGTCACACAAGACACTGCACACGGAACATGATGCGCATGCGTAGTAACACGAAACACTCGATTTGTAGCAAGCATTAGTCTATGATTTCACCCAAAGCAACGATTTAGCTGCATACCAGTTTATTTACTGCTTAGTTATTACACGTTAAGCCACTATACTATAGTTCTGCATTATATAACTTTTTTTAGGGAATATTTGGACCCAATTAGGGTTAGCATTTCGTTGTGGTTTTTTGTTCATTTTAGTGAGACACATATATAGACAGAGATAGTAGTTATAGAACCTATCATAGGTGACAATACTCACGTTTTCAGTATATTTTCACTTACAACCACAGAGATCTTGGGTTATCATTTATTAAATGTGGATGAAGACATAGAAGGATTTATATATAGCCCTATATTCTTTTGGCTATTTTTAAGTATTAGATTAAGTACTAATAAATTTACGCTTTTAACTGTTACAACATTTAGTCATTTCTTTGACCTTGTTATTATATAAATATAGGTCTGCAGTGCGCCATTAATAGGGATTCTGCAGTACACTTTGTCTGTGAAGTGTACTTATTCTGTAACTGAATTATACACAGAGCAGCGTGTGTATTATATACAGAGCAGCGTGTGTACTGTATCTGTATTATACATAGAGCAGCGTGTGTATTATACACAGAGCAGCGTGTGTACTGTATCTGTATTAAACACAGAGCAGCGTGTGTACAGTATTACGAACTCTGGTGAGGGGAAGGGAGAGGGGAAAGGGAGGGGAACCCTCGCTACTGCTAGAATTATGTGATGTGGTGCTACTATCTGGGGTGATAATTGGAGAGAACACAGAGAGAACAGAACCCCAATGGAGAGCACTCAAACACAGAATCACAGCAAAGTGAATATGAAATAGGAATGTATGTAGGGGTGAGGAGTGAGTAAGTTAAAATACTTTAATGGGAGTAGATACTCAACTAAAATTGGTAGAACACTTTAATCACAGATATAATTAGACTCAGTAATGAGCCAAAAAAGCGCAGCGAAATAAAATAAGCCGGATACTAGACGAAGAATGTATACTGCCCTCCTTGTAATTATACAGGATGCAGCCAGGTAAGTATATACCGAGGTCACCTATACCATATATGTTATATGAGTACAGCCACTAGTGGGCTATTGTAACAGCTAATGTAGGTAAGGGTACTCACATACAGGTAAGTATTAGTGAGTCATCCTACCCACATACTCATGTGGCCATAAGGTCAGGTAGTAAAACCAGATAGAGCACAGCAAGTGCCAGTATCAGTCTGGCTTTAAATATAGAGGTCTGTGTCGTGGGTCAGTCAGTTTTAACCAATCCAGGATGTCAAAGAGACCTCAGCCTCTGCAGTGTATGTTAGAATACACACACTAAGTGTATCACTGGGGCTGGAGCACCCGTAGGCTAGGGTGACTGGTAAGGTCACAAAAAATGGCTATTGCCAAGGTAGGTAGGTAATGAGCTCAGAACAGTAGTACACAAGTAGTGTCTACTTACACCTCGATAGGTTAACCAGGTATCCGGCAAGATTACAGCAGACCCTATGGTAGCGCTTCGTAGCTGCGCACCTTCTTGCTAATGCTGGGTGCTTAAAAGTATAACCAAGGGTACTGCTGTAGATTAAAAATAGAGTTGCTTGGAGGCGCATGCGCGATGGTGAGGGGAATAGCTGCCTAATCTAGTAGCTCCTACCCCCGCCAAAGCACTATTCAAAATAAGGCAATTCAAACTCACAGATCATATCTAAAATTCTCTGCTACCAACGTTGGAACACATAGCGATGGCCCCGCCATCCACAAAAAAGAAGAACACGGGGGATCTCCGGAGATATTTAAGCCGATCCACATCCAGAGATGGGAGAGCAGAAATGGCGCCCGGCTCAGCACCAGGATCGGGGTCGGAACGCGAGGAGGACCTGGAGGAGATGCCAGAACAGCGTCCCGTCCGGCGCTGTGATTTCGACCGGCTATACAACGACATGAAATCGTTATTTAGAGCCGAAATACAAGAACTCCGGAAAGAGGTACAGGGCCTAGGAGAAAGAACCGGGGCCCTGGAGGACAAAATGATGGCGGTCTCCTCAACAGTTAAAAAGTCTGAAAAGCGTTCCTCCCTCCTGCAAAACCAAATTACAGAATTAGCCAAGCGCCAGGAGGATGCAGAGAACCGGGACCGACGGAGTAACATCCGTATCCGCGTCATACCAGAAGACATAACGGAGATAGAAGAGTTCCTCACAAGATGGATGGCGACTCTGCTCCCTGACACCCCGGTGGCAGAACTAATGCTAGATAGGTGCCATAGAGCCCTAAGGAACAAGCCGCTGGCGAATGCACAACCGAGGGATGTGATTGCACGGTTGCACTACTACCGCACCAGGCAGGCAATCTTCACAAAAGCCAGAGGGGAAGAAGCCTGTAAGTTTGAGGGTGTCTCCATACAACTCTTTCAGGATCTGTCCCCCCTGACCCTGGCCAGACGCCTGAAGTTACAACCCATCACCCGCCTCCTCAGAGACAGAGCGTTCCGCTATCGGTGGACCTTTCCGTTTGGACTACTAGTCATCAAGAACGGAAAGGCCACCTCAATGAAAAACCTAGAGGAGGGGGATGAATTCCTGCGCAGACTGGGGGTGACAACCGGAGAAGCCAGGAGCCCACGGAAAGAGGCAGAACCGGACAATGAGTGGCAACAGGCCGGCACATCCTGGAAGACCCGAGCTACCACCGAGTCGGAGAAGGAGTGAACAAAGCATGTTCTGTCAAAATAAAATATACATTTTTCTGTTTGGTTGCCTACAAGTTATGGCGCAAAGTTTGGATTCACAAGACCGCTAGCATCTGGAGGTGCCGAGCAGCAGAAGATGGCCTCATACTGCCACAACAACACCTATCTAATGTGGGACATGAACACTCTACCACAAGGTCTCAGGCCAGACCTGAAAAAAAAAAAAGAGACTTACCTGCACTCCCGGTGATACTGGCTGCCCCGCAACCCAGAAGAGGCGCGTGGAACGCACCCATGGAAGATGGCGGCATCGCGACTCGTGGCGGGATGAAAGCTGCACGGCCGGAAGAAGAAGAGCCCAGCGCGGGAAGACGTCCGCCTCCGTCGACATCCAGCTGCTAAAGACCAAAGACCGGAAGGACGTCACCGGATATAGCCGCGCGGCCATCTTGGTAGAGGCGACCGGTTGGGGAAAAGATGATTCACGTCACTCGGAAGCGCCAGAACTGCAGCAAGACCCAGAAAGACAGCTATCCCGGACAGAACGCAGGGTCATAAGACCCACACATAGCCCGGACACACAGCAACAGTACACCATAGGAGGTAGGGAGAGGGAGTGTACCCAACGAAGATCAGATAGGTCCCGGTAGTACCGCACAGAGGGCATCAGCGGCGGAAGCAGGCAAAGGGGTGAAGGACCAACTAGACACACGCACCAGAGGGAGAGGCCAAGAGGGAAGAGTCCCTACAATAGAAGGAATAAAGGGAGGGGATTAGAATACCCCAAGGCCCATATGGGTACAAGGACGTGAAGAGATTACACAGAGGGCAGGAGCAGAGAAATAGGAAGAGTTCCCCACATAGATAGGATACACTCAAAACAAAGCTGCCTGTGGTCCTTGGGATGGTGGACGGTCGCATTGGCTACAACGGTTTGCTATAAACACTGATTAAAAATGGTGGGGGAGGGGGTGGTTGCCCTCTTGCCGTCGCCATGAGTCTCCTCATGGATACTTGGGGGTTAGACCCCAAGGGACCCATGCAAGACCCCGGTGGGCCGGTGAAAACGGGTCAAGCTCAGCCTGACATGGTCAGAGGTGGGCCCACCCGAACCGGAACCCCACACGGGGCAGTTCAGGCGTCCAGGGGGACTCGGTCCCCTGAAGTCGCTGAAAGTTACCAAGGTTTATTTGTTGTCCCCCCCATGCTCCCAATGTGTGTACCCCAATGTTTCTCCCCTATACAGATGAGCAGTGTACAAAACAGTTCACAGAACCATACTCTGAAGAGAATCGTGACCCAGATAGAAAGAGGTAACGCAGCATATCAGATTGAAAACATCAATGGGTAAGGATTTCACTATCTTATCACATAACGTAAAAGGTTTTAATAGCCCCCTGAAAAGAAAACTAGCATTCACAGACTACCGACGACAGGACCCCGACATAATACTACTCCAAGAGACCCACTTCTCAAAGACCAGTTCCCCCAAGTGTCTGGATAACAGATATACTGCACCGACACACTTTATTCGAGCAAATACCCAGTATGTACCTGGCAGATACCTGGAATGCGCCGCTCCTCACCTCTGACAAGCCCCGTTGCGTTTGCCTTCCCAGCCTGGGTTCATGCCTGGCTGACGGGCGGCTGATCTGTTAAATGATAATGATTAGGATTTAATAGGCTGCAATGCTTCGCGTGTCTACCAGATGGCATAAATTCATGAATTGTAATGCAGTATATATATATATACTGTGCAGTATTGCAGCCAGCGGGAATAAAATGCTTCAATCCCTGCCTGGAAAATAATCCAATGCACTCGGGCAGAAAACAGTCACAAACCTCAATACACCCGGGTATACCCGAATTCGTGGGACTAGCCGAGCTAGAATAAAGTGTGTCGCCAGTGTAGAACATGGCTCTCTGCATCAGCCAATATAAAAAAAGAGGAGTAGCAACCTTATTACACAATCGCCTTGCGTTTAACACAACTCTAACAAAAAAAGATAAGAATGGGCGCTTCTTAATATTAGTAGGCGAGGTGGGAGGACAACCCCTCACAATAGCCAATGTATACGCTCCCAACGAAGGAGCCGATACCTTCTTTACAAAAAAATTTACAACCCTACATAGAGTGGCACAAGGCGGTGTAATACTAGGTGGTGATTTCAACCTCACATTAGATCCGAAGGCCGACAGGTGCAAACCCAGAGTACCGAAGCACACACAAAGCAGAGCAATCTGGAACCAAGGTCTTAGGACAAACAGATTAGTAGATATCTGGCGGGAACAACACCCGGGAGAGAAGGAATACACATTCTACTCACACCCACACGACAGATACAGCAGGATAGACTACCTCTTTGTGTCCAACAGAATGGTTTCGCAGATCTCCCATACGGGCATCCATGATATTTCATGGTCAGATCATGCACCCATTGAGCTGCGGTGCACAGATTTCAGACTAGACAGACCAGGAGCGACATGGAAGCTTAACGAATTTCTGCTAAAAATCCCTGAAATTGAAACAGCAATAAGGGATAAAATCAGGGTCTATTTTGAGGAGAATGTCGGTAGTGTGACATCTCAATCCACCCTATGGGAGGCCCATAAGGCGACTCTTCGTGGAGAGCTCATAGGGATAGCAAGTAGGCGGAAAAAAGCAAGGGAAAATAAAATTAAGATTCTCCAATCCGAGTTAACAGCCCTTTCTGCCCTACACAAAAATAACAAACAAGCGCAGACCCTACAGGCCTGGCGCGACACTAAAACAAAACTAAACTTATTAATGTCCTCCCGAGCTGAGAAGGAGCTGACCTGGTCTAGGCGACAATATTACGAGAAAGCGAACAAGCCAGATACCCCACTTGCCAATAAACTCAAAAATAGTAACCGTAATTTCCATATTCAAGCCATTCGAACCAAGAAAGGTGACCTTACTTCTGATCCCAAACAAATCGTAGAGGAATTTAAAAATTACTATGAGACCCTGTATGATGGGGCGAAGGTCTCCCATTGTGAGAGCACTCATAGGCAGCTGAAGACATTTCTAACTGAGGCAAAACTACCCAGCCTGAGCAGATTGGAAAGGGAGGCATTACAGGAGGACTTCTCAGGTGAGGAGATATCAGAGGTAATAAAAGCACTAAAGCCATCCAAAGCCCCAGGCCCGGATGGTTTCTCTAATCTGTACTATAAAAATTTCAGAAAAACATTAGTACCTCACCTGGTCCGATTATTTAACTCATTTTTAGATGGTGCCCCTATTCCTAGCCAAATGCTCCAAGCGTCTATAACAGTGATCCCCAAGCCAGGGAAGGACCCAGCAGACTGTAAAAGCTACCGGCCAATATCCCTCATCAATTCAGACACCAACATTTTATCCAAATTACTAGCTAACCGTCTGAATTCAGTTATGCCGAAGCTGGTCCACCCCGATCAAGTAGGGTTCATATGCGGGAGGCAAGCTACAGACAATACCAGACGGATAATAGACCTAATCGATTTGGCACATAGAAAACATATCCCGTCTATGGCATTGAGTCTGGATGCTGAAAAGGCCTTCGACCGCATCGATTGGCCCTATCTCACAGAGACGCGAAGAGTGTTTGGCATAGGGGGGAGAATGTTGGGTGCTATTCTGGCTCTCTATAGGGAACCAAAGGCGAAGGTCAGACACCAGGGCTTCCCGTCGGATAAATAAAGAGTGGCACCAGGCAGGGATGCCCCCTGTCCCCACTTATTTTTGCATTATGTATAGAACCCCTTTTGGATCCTGTAAGCCTCCAATCTATTCGTGTGTGGATAAAAGTTGTTTGTTTTATCCCTGTGTTTGCCTCTACTTTAATCTTAAACTCCTCCTGTGGCTTAACCATATGTTGGCTGGTTATACATGCTATAGCCTCCATTTATAGTTATCTAATTTTCTTAGAACCACTTTATTGTATATAACAGTTTTACACTATGTAGATTTTGTTTTATTTTTAAGGTACAACAGCTCCCCTGGTTTTTTCCTGTATACTTGGGAGAACACCAAACACAAGTGTGCCCTGACAACCCAGCACACACTTATGACCCCGATTACGGGGAACCCTGATTTCGCTCCGGGTATGTTACGCAAGAACCTAGCGGTCTGGAAAGCAAAAGGCATTACTAGGCTACTACACCTGGAGGGACACCAAGCTATCAAAACATTCGAACAAATTCGATCAGAAACAGAGATGCCCAATTCTGAATTTTTTAGATACCTCCAGGTGCAAGCATTTTACACGAAAATTCCCAAACGCCCCAAACGCACAAATTTTGAGCAGCTGTGTTCCAGAGGCACGGACACTTCGGGACTCACTTCTCGGATATACAGGGAGGTGGTCTGCCCTAGACAGGACGTTGACACTAAACTTAACTACAGAATCAAATGGGAAACAGACTTAGGGGAGACTTTAGAATACAAAGACTGGTCCACAATAATACTGGCAGCAGCGAAAAGCTCTATATGCACCACCTTGAAGGAGAATGCATATAAAGTCCTAATGAGGTGGTATCTCACCCCAACACGATTAGCAAAGTTCGTCAAAGGTTACCCCCCATTGTGCCCAAAACAATGTGGGGAACAGGCAGACTTGCTTCACATGCTGTGGGGTTGCCCCAAAGTGGCTCCTTTATGGGAGGAAATCCAGGATTGGCTAACGAGTATTCTCGGACAACCGGTCCCCCTGGACCCTTGGCTGTTCCTGCTGGGCAGGCGCACTCGGGGAATAGGCAGACCGGCACAAAAACTGATTGCACACTTTGCAACAGCCATGCGGTGCGAACTCGCAGCTTTGTGGAAGCTCCCAGACTTACCCACAATTACAAAAATTCGTAACAGAATCTGGTATATTTGCCGGATGGAACAGTTGACAAGTCTGGTCAATGACACCGGCACAAATTTCTTTAAAATTTGGACCAAGTGGCTAGACCACTCGGATATCCCGGGGGTGAATGCCACCACCATCATGCCATAATATAACTAAATGCATTCTCCTATGAAGAGCCAGTACAGACAGCGCGTAAAAGGGGAACAGATAGGGAAGACGGTAAATAGAGCTTCCACAGCTACAAGCTGCTCCTCAGAGAATAGGCAAGAGTAGAGTCGGTGAACACAAAGAAGACAGTGAGCTCTCTCCCCCCCTTCCCCCCTTTCTGTGTCTGTATGGTTTGTTAGGTACGTGAGTTGGTTTACCCAGTATGTCTATGTCGAAACGGAGGACGTTGGAAAAGAGAAAAATTGGGTTTTGGTACATTAAAGAAAGATAGCGGGTTGGTAGACACTGTATGCAATGTACTGTAACCTAATAATAAAAACCTTTTTGTGGAAAAAAAAAAAATAGAGTTGCTTAGTGCATAGACATAGCTCTGTGCAGGGAGCTAGTAGAGGCGTTCGCGCTCCGAGCATGAGCATTAGTCCTGCCCCTCTGACGTGATGACGTCACTGCCGACGTACGTTTCGCAAGGCATGCTTTATCAAGGCTGGAGGGGAGCGTGTGTACAGCCCCCAGTATTTAACAGAGAGTGTGAGCTCTGATTTGCTAGTAAGTGTCTTATTCAAGGACTGAAGTTAGCTAAACGGAGTGAGTAGTGTTCATGTGTTTGTATACTCACAGCACTATATGTGAACACCTGATGTAAGCAGTAAATAGTGACAGCAAGTTAACCTGAGGAGAAGCATGGGGATACAGTGTATAAATGGCAAGAGGTCACAGAGACCCACTAATTGTGAGTGTAAAGCACTGAATGGCTAGATGGAGTATGGCTATATAAAGGGGCTAAAGACAAAACCCTCGTTCAGGCCTTTAGGGGATAGGGGTTGGAGTGTATAAATCCAACGTAACTCGATTCTCAGTAATTCCTGATCCCAGTTCCCCTTTCTGATGCCCATTGAGAGCTGGTCTATGCCTTTGAAGGTGAGTACAGTATGGTCATGTATTTCTTTTCTTGGGGTTGAGGAGGAGCGCTGGATCTCGTGATATGTGAAAAGATATAGATATATATAGTGCAGATGGTAATTCACTGCTTTAAATGATGTAAAACATAAGAAATGAACTCACAAAGAACGTATAAAATCACTGCATGTCAGAGATCCTTCTCTCTCTGACTGGAGCCCTTTATGTTACTGGAGTCTGTATCCTCTCAGTGAAGTGGATGATATGAAAATAAAGAAAACCACAAATAGTGCAAATAGTATGAACTATACAAATGTATTATGCACAGGTAGTCAGGAAACTCACATTTTCCATAATAAAGTTGGGTGGTGGAGAGAACCGCCGATAGAAGCAGGCTGCTGTTCGGTGCTTCACTTTCCCCTCACAGTGTAGTTCAATGCCAGTCTGTGCCGTCGCGTCACTTCCGGTTTCGCGTCACGTCACTTCCGGTTTCGCGTCATAGGTGAGGGCGGGAAGCCAAAATGGGAGTGATATCAGCAGTGGATTGCCAATCTTTGCCAGTCCTTCCAGGCGCAGAATCTCTCTAACTCTACGCGTTTCGCAACAGCTTCGTCAGGAGTACAATTGTATGGGTGTGCTCTAGTGTAATATATAGGCCCATCAATTAGTGTAGAGAATAATGTGGTGAAAGTTAACCCCCTCAGCGCTCACACATAGCGCGAGGTCCAAAGCCCCTACAGTGAATAAATACATAAATACATAGCTAGACAATCTTTATTAAACTAAAAGAAGATAAAATATACAATATTTTTAATGTTGAACATATTGGTGTAAATAAAAATATTTCTAAATAAAGTATACACGTTAAAATGTTTCTATATACTGTATCCTAAAAATACACTAACTGTGTATAGAAGTGAAGAGGTATATGGAGGAAGGAAAAAGAAGATAGACATAATTATTAATCATGGTACATTATTAAATAGAAAGACATAAATGTCTTATACATTGCAATCAAATATATCATGAGGGGGAGGGACACGTTTTTAATCAAATAAAATATACCCATAAATTGCATAAATATAAATTTATAAATGTGTTTAAAGGACAATTTAAAATATTAATAATATTAATAATATTGGTAATAGATGTTATAAAATACATTATAAAATTTCTTTAAAATATAGAATAGATAGTATAGTATACATAATATTTAAACTAGAAAAGCACCAATATCTATATCTACATTGAGACCTAGGGGGGACATGGTTTGCATTTTGTGAATCCAGTATGTTTCTCTTCTGGCCAGACTATTAAGTCTATTGCCCCCCCGCCAATGTTTATTGACTTGTTCGATACCCATATACTTTAAGTATTTCGGATCGGAATTGTGACAGTGCAAAAAGTGTTTAGATAGGTTATGACTGATGAGACCTTTTCTTATATTGCCCACATGTTCTAATATGCGTGTACGTATTGGTCTTGACGTACGACCGATATACTGTAACCCGCACGGGCATTGCAATAGGTATATTACATAATCTGATTTGCAATTTATATAGCTTTCAACAGTAAAGGTCTCCCCTGTTGTTTTTGAAATAAATTTAAACTTATCCTTTCCTTTGTATTTGCATGCCGTGCATGAGTAACAGCCATAAAAACCTATTGGTTTCTCTAACCAAGTCTTTGCACTATCATTTTGTCTAGTTTTAAATGTAGTTGGTGCTAGCTTATTTCTGAGGTTTGGTGCTTTTTTAAAAAGGATTGTTGGTTTTTCAGGAATATGACCCCTAAGCACAGGGTCATTTTTCAAGATGTGCCAGTGTTTGCAGACAATTTTTTTGATATCGTTGGCATCTTTATTGTATGGTGTAAGGAATGACATACTATAATTTGTTTTGTTACTGGTATTTGTATCTTTGGTTTTATCTAATAATAGTTTTTCTCTTGGGACAAGGTTTACTTTATCAACGGCTTTCTTTAAAATGTGCTCATCATAGTTTCTATCTCTAAATCTGTTAAGGAGGATCTCCGACTGTTCTTGGTATGTTGCTTCTTCGCTGCAGTTTCTTTTAATTCTTCTTAGTTGCCCATAGGGGATGTTTTTTATCCATTGAGGATTGTGACAGCTATTTTCTAATATAAAGTTGTTGCTGTCAACCTTTTTAAAAAAGGTCTTTGTTTTCAACTCCCCGTTTTCTATAAAAATGACTAAATCTAAAAACTCCACCTCACTTCTGCTCCATTTGTGGGTAAAAGAGATGTTTCGGTCATTGTTCTCCAAGGCCCCGAAGAACTTCATTAATTCTTCCTCACTCCCTTTCCAGATTAATATCACGTCATCAATAAATCTATGCCAGGAGACGAGATTTGCACCGAGTTCATGGGGGGGTTCCACAACTTCCTCTTCCCAAATCCCCATGAAAATGTTAGCATAACTCGGTGCAAATTTCGTCCCCATGGCAGTCCCGCATTTCTGTAGATAAAATTCATTGTTAAACCAGAAGAAATTTTTCTCCAAAATAAAACCAATAGACTTAAGTATAAAATCTACCTGTTCTTTCTTAATTTCAGTATCCCTCTCTAGTACTTTTCTAACTGACTCCATCCCATCACAGTGATTTATTGAGGTATATAGGGCTTTCACATCAGCAGTAACTAAAATGTAATCATCCTCCCATTTGATATCGCTTAAAATTCTAATAATGTCCGTAGTGTCTTTAATATAAGATTTAAAATTTGGGACATATTTGGATAAAAAGCAATCAATGTATTGGGAAAGGTTGCTGGTCATTGAATTTATGCCCGATATAATGGGTCTTCCGGGGGGATTTAAAATATCTTTATGTATCTTTGGTAAAAAGTAAAACAGTGGTAGCATCGGATTTTCCTTACATAAAAATTTAAATTCATTATCGTTTAAAATTCCTGAGTTTTTTCCTTCTAATAAAAGTTCCTTTAGTTGTATAAAAAAGGGATTTGGTAGTTGTTGGTTAAGGATCTGATAGGTCTTCTCATCACCTAAGATCCTATTAGCTTCTAGTAAATACTTTGACCGATCCATAACCACAACTCCACCTCCCTTGTCAGCTGGTTTTATAATTAACTCTTCATTTTTAACCAGACTTCTAAGAGCATCCCTCTCTTTTCTAGTCATATTTTGTTTGCTAAAATCTTGGTTGGCTTCAATCTTATTAAAATCAGCTAAAACCATTTGGTAAAAAACTTCTAAAAAATGTCCTTTATTGTGGCTTGGGTAAAAAGTGGATCTTAGTTTCAGATCTGTGTGTTTAAAAGTGCTGTCTCTGCGGTTTAGAGGTAATAATTCATCTGAACTCCTCAGATCAGAATTCCCAGATGACTGGTGTAGAAAGTGCCTCTGTATGGTCAATTTCCTTAAAAATAAGTAAGCGTCTATAAATAATTGAAAATTATTTGACCTGACACTTGGTGCAAAGGTTAAACCTTTGGAGATCACACTTTTTTGTGTTTCATCTAATTGCACTGAACTCAAATTAAAAATGTTGTCATAGTTTGGTTGATCGACATGTCTTAATAGGTTTCGTCTTCCTCTTCTTCCTCCTCTTTTTCCTCTATCCTTCTTTTTTTCTGACTTTTGTTCGTTTCTATTGTCTCTAGGGGAATGAATCTGTTCGATGTTTCCCATAGGTCTAGAAACTGGTCTGATTCTAAAAAAGGGGTTTGTGTAGCTGGTTTAGCTAATTCTTTAGAAATCTCTCTACATTTTTTAAAAACATTTTCCCTATGTGGAATGTGGTTAGATGATGTTTCTTTTTCAGAAAATCTGTGATTATTAGTCGTATGTTTTTGCATTATTTGTGTCTTATCTTTCGGTATTGCTCCAGTTCTTACTGTATAATCCCTATGTGAGGTGTTTGCTTGGGTATGTCCAGGGTCTCTGCGTTTATCCCTACCTTTGTGTGTGACCCAATTTTTTATGTTCCCAGTAGCATAATCTTCCTCATCGCGCTCATATTTTCTATCTTTGTTTTCTTTTAGAGTATTCTCAAGATTTTCTAGTCTTTTTTGCAGCGTTCTGTCATTCTCTTTAAAGACAGGGTGGCTCATTAGGGGTTCTATAGTTTCCTTAATGGTGTTTATTTCCTCATCCATAATGGCCATTTTTTTCTTATGTTGCAATGTTATGAGTTTCATCAGTTCAGATGATGCATGGTCAACAATGCCTTCCCAGGCCTTCATGAACACAGCATCATCCAAATCAAATGAGGGGCGCTTTTTAATTCTCAAACCTCTAGGGATTATTTTATTTTTTATATATTTGTTCAGATATAGCATATCAAACCATTTTCTGGTATCTTTAAACAAAAGGGCTTCTAATTTTGTGAATTCTTTGTTTAAAATCTCCCTCTCACTTCTTGGAACTGATTCCATTCTTTGAGCAGAGAGATTAATATCATTATTTCTTAGTTGTCTTCTAGTGAAGACATTTGGACCTTGACGTAAGAGCATCCCTCTCTTTTCTAGTCATATTTTGTTTGCTAAAATCTTGGTTGGCTTCAATCTTATTAAAATCAGCTAAAACCATTTGGTAAAAAACTTCTAAAAAATGTCCTTTATTGTGGCTTGGGTAAAAAGTGGATCTTAGTTTCAGATCTGTGTGTTTAAAAGTGCTATCTCTGCGGTTTAGAGGTAATAATTCATCTGAACTCCTCAGATCAGAATTCCCAGATGACTGGTGTAGAAAGTGCCTCTGTATGGTCAATTTCCTTAAAAATAAGTTAGCGTCTATAAATAATTGAAAATTATTTGACCTGATACTTGGTGCAAAGGTTAAACCTTTGGAGATCACACTTTTTTGTGTTTCATCTAATTGCACTGAACTCAAATTAAAAATGTTGTCATAGTTTGGTTGATCGACATGTCTTAATAGGTTTCGTCTTCCTCTTCTTCCTCCTCTTTTTCCTCTATCCTTCTTTTTTTTTTTTCTGACTTTTGTTCGTTTCTATTGTCTCTAGGGGAATGAATCTGTTCGATGTTTCCCATAGGTCTAGAAACTGGTCTGATTCTAAAAAAGGGGTTTGTGTAGCTGGTTTAGCTAATTCTTTAGAGATCTCTCTACATTTTTTAAAAACATTTTCCCTATGTGGAATGTGGTTAGATGATGTTTCTTTTTCAGAAAATCTGTGATTATTAGTCGTATGTTTTTGCATTATTTGTGTCTTATCTTTCGGTATTGCTCCAGTTCTTACTGTATAATCCCTATGTGAGGTGTTTGCTTGGGTATGTCCAGGGTCTCTGCGTTTATCCCTACCTTTGTGTGTGACCCAATTTTTTATGTTCCCAGTAGCATAATCTTCCTCATCGCGCTCATATTTTCTATCTTTGTTTTCTTTTAGAGTATTCTCAAGATTTTCTAGTCTTTTTTGCAGCGTTCTGTCATTCTCTTTAAAGACAGGGTGGCTCATTAGGGGTTCTATAGTTTCCTTAATGGTGTTTATTTCCTCATCCATAATGGCCATTTTTTTCTTATGTTGCAATGTTATGAGTTTCATCAGTTCAGATGATGCATGGTCAACAATGCCTTCCCAGGCCTTCATGAACACAGCATCATCCAAATCAAATGAGGGGCGCTTTTTAATTCTCAAACCTCTAGGGATTATTTTATTTTTTTATATATTTGTTCAGATATAGCATATCAAACCATTTTCTGGTATCTTTAAACAAAAGGGCTTCTAATTTTGTGAATTCTTTGTTTAAAATCTCCCTCTCACTTCTTGGAACTGATTCCATTCTTTGAGCAGAGAGATTAATATCATTATTTCTTAGTTGTCTTCTAGTGAAGACATTTGGACCTTGATGTTCCATGTTATATAGCAGTGGATGCAGCCTCTAGTCCTAGAACTATGAATAGGTAACAGTGAGTGGGGGAGTGGGGGAAGTGGATGGACTGGGCGCTTCTATATATACAGTGGTCGACAAATCACCAAAAAATCTACTCGCCGAACAAAAAAATCTACTCGCCACCTAGTACTACACGTGTGCTGCTTGGGCCAATAGGAGCTCGCCACGATGTTAAATCCACTCGCCCGGGGCGTGCAAATGTGTAGGTTGGTCGAACACTGTATATATATATATATATATATATATATATATATACATACATACATACATACATACATACATACATACATACATACATACACACACACATACACACACACTCCCAACCCCCTTACACCAAGTGAGTGTACCCACAGTACAAAGGGTGCTTGGCACCAATACCCTTATGTCCTTTTACCCAATGTCAAGGCCCACCCAAAAGTGTGTATGGTAGCGCTACCCGTGAACCGTTGGTGCACTTTAGTTGCGGTACCTGCCGGGTACTCTAATACCCAGAGCGGCCGATTAACAAAGGGATCCTAGAGATCCATCGACGTCGCCGTCAGTGAAGCCTCCGCATGGGGTGGGTTCCAGCAGGATGGTCCCACCAATAAAATAGTCTTTCATAATGTATAGGTAACAGTGAGTGGGGGAGTGGGGGAAGTGGATGGACTGGGCGCTTCCTAAACAATATAGTAATTAGTGTGATAAGTGACACACCTTAAGTACACACAATAAACCTATCACCATATAGTGTTAAATAAAATAAATTAAAACCAGTGTACAACAGCAGCTCAACTTCCTCTTTTGGGATCGTTCCTAATCCCAGGATGTGAAGTATTTCTTTTCTTGGGGTTGAGGAGGAGCGCTGGATCTCGTGATATGTGAAAAGATATAGATATATATAGTGCAGATGGTAATTCACTGCTTTAAATGATGTAAAACATAAGAAATGAACTCACAAAGAACGTATAAAATCACTGCATGTCAGAGATCCTTCTCTCTCTGACTGGAGCCCTTTATGTTACTGGAGTCTGTATCCTCTCAGTGAAGTGGATGATATGAAAATAAAGAAAACCACAAATAGTGCAAATAGTATGAACTATACAAATGTATTATGCACAGGTAGTCAGGAAACTCACATTTTCCATAATAAAGTTGGGTGGTGGAGAGAACCGCCGTTTCTCTTCTGGCCAGACTATTAAGTCTATTGCCCCCCCGCCAATGTTTATTGACTTGTTCGATACCCATATACTTTAAGTATTTCGGATCGGAATTGTGAAAGTGGTGTACGTATTGGTCTTGACGTACGACCGATATACTGTAACCCGCACGGGCATTGCAATAGGTATATTACATAATCTGATTTGCAATTTATATAGCTTTCAACAGTAAAGGTCTCCCCTGTTGTTTTTGAAATAAATTTAAACTTATCCTTTCCTTTGTATTTGCATGCCGTGCATGAGTAACAGCCATAAAAACCTATTGGTTTCTCTAACCAAGTCTTTGCACTATCATTTTGTCTAGTTTTAAATGTAGTTGGTGCTAGCTTATTTCTGAGGTTTGGTGCTTTTTTAAAAAGGATTGTTGGTTTTTCAGGAATATGACCCCTAAGCACAGGGTCATTTTTCAAGATGTGCCAGTGTTTGCAGATAATTTTTTTGATATCATTGGCATCTTTATTGTATGGTGTAAGGAATGACATACTATAATTTGTTTTGATATCGTTGGCATCTTTATTGTATGGTGTAAGGAATGACATACTATAATTTGTTTTGTTACTGGTATTTGTATCTTTGGTTTTATCTAATAATAGTTTTTCTCTTGGGACAAGGTTTACTTTATCAACGGCTTTCTTTAAAATGTGCTCATCATAGTTTCTATCTCTAAATCTGTTAAGGAGGATCTCCGACTGTTCTTGGTATGTTGCTTCTTCGCTGCAGTTTCTTTTAATTCTTCTTAGTTGCCCATAGGGGATGTTTTTTATCCATTGAGGATTGTGACAGCTATTTTCTAATATAAAGTTGTTGCTGTCAACCTTTTTAAAAAAGGTCTTTGTTTTCAACTCCCCGTTTTCTATAAAAATGACTAACCATGAAAATGTTAGCATAACTCGGTGCAAATTTCGTCCCCATGGCAGTCCCGCATTTCTGTAGATAAAATTCATTGTTAAACCAGAAGAAATTTTTCTCCAAAATAAAACCAATAGACTTAAGTATAAAATCTACCTGTTCTTTCTTAATTTCAGTATCCCTCTCTAGTACTTTTCTAACTGACTCCATCCCATCACAGTGATTTATTGAGGTATATAGGGCTTTCACATCAGCAGTAACTAAAATGTAATCATCCTCCCATTTGATATCGCTTAAAATTCTAATAATGTCCGTAGTGTCTTTAATATAAGATTT
>WSYH01002763.1:7345-79478 GCA_036426205.1 Ascaphus truei | reverse complement strand
ATTAATATGCAGCAATATAAACAATAATAGATATACTGTATTATATAGTTATATAAATATACTTACGCGTTAGTTACCGTTGGTGTCCTCGTGCGTTGTTTGTTTTTTCCGTGTGCATGATAGCACACGGTGGTTAATGGCACAACGAGGCCAGTAGCAGCTAACCAGCGTTGGATATCTGCAATTCGTTGTCCGCTAGTGTCCTTTGAAATCTTTTTAACAGGCATAGCTGCGAGTAGAAAGAAATACAAGCACAATAATGTATATTCGATGTCTAGTCTGTGTATTCAATGTGCAGTGAATCCACAAAAATGATTTTGTGTATTTATACGTTAATGACTCACATTAGAGTACGCCCACTTTTAACACCTGTACCTCGTCGCCATGCATAAAAGGTTACACACTTTGCATAGCCGAACACTCGATGATCTGTATCTGAACTTTCCCTTGTCCAGATACTGCATTGTGCCATTTGCTTCCATGGATCAACCCCGATTCTACGGACGCAGGAAGCCACTCACCCCTGCCGTGCATATCACACAGAAAAAGTGAAAGGTGGCAGCCGTTTCCAAGCCAAGGCCAAAGCAACAGGCTAAGGCTAATAAAGAAAGCCTTCTGCTGACCCCAAAGGCTAAGGGTTTTAACACACGTAAGCCTTATTATGTCAAGAAGAAATTTGGTGATGTACACTCAAGGCAAAACAAATGGCAGCCAACCCATCGAACCTGCAGGCCACTTCCTCGATTATGCTTCAACGTCTCTGCCGCTGTTCTCCCAGAAATCTATAGTCCATCTTCTCCACTACTCATCCACGACGCTGCCGCCGCTCTCAGGAAACCCACAGCCCATCTTCTCCACTACTCTTCGACGACGCTGCCGCTGGTCTCCCGGAAATCCACGGGTCACTTTCTCCATTACGCTTAGACGACCCTGCCGCTTCTCACCCGGAAATCCACAGGTCACTTTCTCCATCCCTCTTTGACGACGCTGCCGCTTCTCTCCAGAGAACCCCCATCTCATCCTCCATAGCACCCATCCACCCAGATGTCCACAGCACCCCATGCACAAGATCCAGCTCGTTAGACCGCATGCTGAATGGGTTAAGTGTCGATATCCACGGTAACTCTACTATGCTGGTAAAGATAGATCTGCTTCTGGAGACCATGCTAAATATGGATCAACGGCTGCAGAAGATGGATCAACGGATGGATAAGATGGATCAACGGATGGAGAAGATAGGGACTGACATAACGGGGATACATAATTTGCTTGGTGTTCATGCCCCTGTATCTCCGACGCTGGAGCAGGATGTGATGAATGGGACCTTCGACCTCCTTCCAAAACCAAGCGCACCCCCTCCACCAGAGGAATTTGTGTACATGTATGCCATTGACGAGGAGGATAACATGACAACCCCGTCAAGACCACGCCAGGAGACAACACGGCGACCAAGACAGGAGGAAAGCTTCCTCCCAGACAACCTACCCTCGCCCGCTGCCACAAGCACACCCGCTCCCAGTAGCACACCCGCTCCCAGAATCCAACCTACATACGCTTGCATCGATACGGTGCCCAACATCATCCTGCACGAGCTGCCACCGGCACTCAGGTAGAAGTATAGGGTGATGAGTGCTGGTTTACCCCAGAAGTATGGCATGTTAATTTTTAAGCACCACGCGTCTTACTTGGTGTACTGCGAGTGGGCCAAAAATGTAAACTTCGAAGGAAATCACGAAAAAAGGGCGCTTCCTGAAAATTTAAGAAGGACTATTGTGGAGGATTTGCGGAGATATTTTTCAATTTCAGATCCTTTAATGAAAATCGTTCGAGACTCCATTAATGGCATTTTGCGTCATACAAGGCATCGGCCCTGGAAGGACAATCTGGTGGGGATCGAATTTGCGTGACTGTTCAACTGTTGTTTATTTTTTGACTTGTTGCTTGTTTTAGCTTGTATTAATAAAGAAATGTTTTTACTTACACAAGACCTGCACAACTCAGTCCTCGAGGGCCGCAACAGGCCCGGTTTTCAGGATTAAACGGGGCTGTTTGCGATTCGGGACTGGAGTTGTGCAGGCCTGACTTACGTACTGTACACCATCCTATTGTAAATATTTTGACTTCTGTACTTTAATAAAGGAGAGGTGGCGTGTTTTAACTTGTATAATAAGAAATGTTTTTACTGACACAAGACTTGCACAATTCCAGTCCTCGTGGGCTGCAAACGGCCCGGTTTTAAGGTTTATCCTGAAAACCGGGCGTGTTGCGGCCCTCGAGGACTGGAGTTGTGCAGGCCTGACTGACTGTTCGTACACCATCCTACGTTTAATGTTTTGACTAGCAGTAAACCATACACCTGTTAATGTTTTGAATTGCTGACACTTTAAATGTTTTTCAATGTATTTGTAAATAACTGTTTTTGTACTTACTTACCAATAAAAGAAAAATGTTGATTGTTTTAATGGTTCCATGTCTCCTTTTATACGTAACAAAATACAGTGTTTCTAGAATATAAAGTACTGTCAGGCATACTGTACAGTACGTACTGTATACTGTAGGCATGCTCAGTACTGTACATCACAAGAGTATTAAAAAAATACATGCTGTACGGTATAGAATACACATATGTACTGGAATACATGTAGAATAAATGCATAATTTTTATTTTTGGGTGTTATTATACAGTATAATGTATATAAAAAAGTATTGTATATGGTCTGAAAACAACAGCATACTGTTCAGGTTTTCTATGAAGCTCTCAGTTACGTATTCTATCCTAACATAATAACAAAGCCACTAAACTGTAGACTCTGTACGTGTTTTTTTAAAATCAGATCAAGCAATGTGACGGATTGTAACGCAAAGCGATATTATCCATCGAAATCCCTCACTTTGCCGTTTTCCGCATGAGATGCCAAGTTTTCTTTTCTGGGGAAGAAAACAAAAGTACAAGTTTTAAGGAATGGTCAGTCAGTCCCCTAAAGAAGTTCCCACAGTCAGTCCCACCATAATTTTCTCGGGGGCGTCTCTGTTCACATGACGCTGCGCGCTACTGTAGATGTTGATGACACCATATGCGTTTCAAGAAGTTCCAATGCGCATTCGCCTAGCTTTCCACCAATTGTGCAGTATTAGTAGAAGCTGCTCAGCCAAGATATTGCTTCAGGAGAATCACTCTTACGTGATTGATATTGATATTTCAAAAACAGAATAAAATACGGCAAACATTACAAACCATAGACTTTGCCCATCAGCTGGCGCGAGCCACAGCCAGTCCCGTATTCTTGATTATACACGTACTGCTGCGGCCCACAGTTTATTTAGGAATTTGCCCGTTCTGTGCCGCAGCAGTAGCCTGGCGCGCGCCACAGAGAGTGACGGGCGCGAGCAGAAGCAGCGAAAGCGCCCTCCGATCGGGGCGCTCTCCCTACGCTGCCGGGTCCGCCGGGTCCACGGAACCCCTGCCGCTGTCCCGCGATCGCGGGACACCAGGGCTCTCGGGAGCCCCTGGACGCGCGTGCAGGGGGGCACGCTCCGAAGACGCGTACCGCGGGTCTATGACGCGCGGCACGCCGAGGGGCGGACAGCAGCCGGGAAATCTCCGGGCTTGCGGATCTGGCCGCAGTGTAATAAACTGTGTCGCCAGTGTAGTTGACAGGTGCCAGGGATGAGGCTGAAAATCGCTTTGGTACATACAAGCTTGCTGGAATCTGTACGCGAAATCCGGCTCAGGCTACAGGTATCTGGGCGGGGACAGACAGCAAGGGTTGCCGGTACCAGGTTTTCACGACGGTGGAACCGTTATGGATGTGGCACTGTCGCTGGCGCATTGCTTGCCAGCGACTGACGTTTCTTAGTGATTTTAACATGACCTTTCACCTTTTGAAGTCTCCATGATCATAGATTCAGCAAAAATCCGGAGATACACACCAATACCCCCAATAACACCGGGATCAATACGAAAAAAAACATGAATGATACATAATTTTCCTTATTGCACGCTTCACCACACTAGCATATGGTAAAATGAAAATTGCAAAAGTCACAGTTTTCGATAAAATACTGATAAATTTGACCACTGTTGCCATTTGTCACCTGTTGCATTAATGCGGCCCAATTTAATAAAGCGTACGTTTGTCGGTGTTTTTGGACTTCTCCACCAATAAAAGAACATGTTGATTTGTTTTAAATGTTCCATGTCTCCTTTTAACTGTAACAAAATACAGTATTTCTAGAACATACAGTACAGTACTGTCCAGGCATATTGTACAGTACTGTATACTGTAGGACTGCTAGTAATCACAAGAGTATTTAAACAATACATGCTGTACGGGATAGAATACACATATGTACTGGATACATGTAGAATAAATGCCTACTTTTTATTTTCGGGTTTATTATACAGTATACGGTATATAAAAAAGTATTGTATATGGTCTGAAAACAACAGCATACTGTTCAGGTTTTCTATGAAGCTCTCGTTACAGTATTCTATCCTAATAATAAACAACGGCCACTAAACTGTAGACTCCGGGACGTGGTTTTTTAAATCCGATTCAGCAATGTGTAGGTATTGGTAACCAAAGCGATATTATCCATCGAAATCCCTCCATTTGCCGTTTTCCTATGAGATGACAAAAGTTTTCTTTTCTGAGGAAAAACAAAAGTACAAGTTTTACTGTAATGGTCAGTCAGTCCCCTAAAGAAGTTCACCACAGTTAGTTCCACAATAATTTATCGGGGGCGTCCCTGTTCAATGCGCATGCGCTACTGTAGATGTGATGACACGCATATGCGTTTCAAGAAGGTTCCAATGCGCAGGCGCATAGCTTTCCACCAATTGTGCAGTATTACTGTAGAAGCTGCTCAGCCAATGATATTGCTTACAGGAGAAATCACTAACTGTGCATTGATATTGATATTTCAAAAACAGAATAAAATACGCGGCAACATTACACACCATAGACTTGCCAATCAGCTGGGCCGAGCCACAGCCAGTCCCGTATTCTGATTATACACGTAGTTGACAGGTGCCAGCGGATGAGGCTGGAAATCGCTTTGGTACATGCAAGCTTGCTGGAATCTGTACTCAAAATCTGGCTCAGGTGCAGGTATCCGGGGGGGACAGACAGCAAGGGTTGCCGGTCACCAGGTTTTCAATGACGGTCGGACCTTTATGGATGCTGGCGCTGTCGCTGGCGCATTGCTTGCCAGCGACTGACGTGGTAGTTGGTTTTAACATGACCGTTCACCTTTTGAAAATCTCCATGACACAGATACGGAAAAATCGGGTACAACCAATACCCTCCAATAACACACCGGGTCAATACGAAAAAAAAAACACGAATCGAAACAAAATTTTTCCTTATTGCACACTTCCACACATGAGCATATGGGGAAAATTTGTAAAAGTCATAGTTTTCGAATTAAATACTGATAAATTTGACCAACTGTTGCGATCTTGTCACCTGGGCATTAATCGCGGCCCATATTAAAGAAGCGTACGTTCTGTCGGGTTTTTGGACTTTCTCCACCAATAAAAGAAATGTTGATTTGTTTTAAATTGTTCCATTGTTTCCTTTTATACTGTAACAAAATACAGTATTTCTAGAACATACAGTACAGTAATGTTCAGGCATACTGTACAGTACTGTATACTGTAGGCATGCTCACGTACTGCACCGACACACTTTATTCGAGCAAATACCCAGTATGTACCGGCAGAGATACCTGGAATGCGCCCGCCCACCTCTGACAAGCCCCGTTGCGTTGCCCTCCCAGCCTGGGTTCATGCCTGGCTGACGGGCGGCTGATCTGTTAAATGATAATGATTAGGATTTAATAGGCTGCAATGCTTCGCGTTGTCTACCGATGGCATAAATTCATGATTGTAATGCAGTATATATTATATACTGTGCAGTATTGCAGCCAGCGGGAATAAAAATGCTTCAATCCCTGCTGGAAAATACCTCAAGTGCACTCGGGCAGAAAACAGTCACAAACCTCAATAACACCCGGGTATACGAATCGTGGGACTAGCCGAGCTCGAATAAAGGTGTGTCGCCAGTGTACATCAACAAGAGTATTAAAACAATACATGCTGTACGGGATAGAATACACATATGTACTGGAATACATGTGAATAAATGCATACTTTTTATTTTCGGGTTTATTATACAGTATATATAAAAAAGTATTGTATACGGTTGAAAACAAACGCATACTGTTTCAGGTTTTCTATGAAGCTCTCAGTTACAGTATTCTATCCTAATCAATACAACAGCCACTAAACTGTAGACTCCGGTACGTGGTTTTTTAAATCAGATTCGCAATGTTAGGCATTGTTACACAAGGGATATTATCCATCGAAATCCCTCCATTTGCCGGTTTCCTCATGAGATGACAAAGTTTTCTTTTGAGGAAAAACAAAAGTACAAGTTTTACTGTAATGGTCAGTCAGTCTAAAGAAGTTCCACAGTCAGTCCCACCAATAATTTTCTCGGGGGGTCTCTGTTCACATGCGCCTGCGCCTACTGTAGATGTGATGACACGATATGCATTTCAAGAAGGTTCCAATGCGCATGCGCCTAGCTTTCCACAATTGTGCAGTATATTACAGTAGAAGCTGCTCAAGCCAATGATATTGCTTACAGGAGAATCGCTTGACTGTGCATGATATTGATATTTCAAAAAACAGAATAAAATACGGCAACATTACTCACCATAGACTTTGCCAATCAGTGGCACCGAGCCACTGGACGTCCCGTATTCTTGATTATACACGTAGTTGACAGGTGCCAGCGGATGAGGCGTGGAAATCGCTTGGTACATGCAAGTTTGCTGGAATCTGTACGCGAAATCCGGCTCAGGCTGCAGGTATCTTCGGGGGACAGACAGCAAGGGTTGCCGGTCACCAGGTTTCACTGATGGTCAGACCGTATTGGATGCTGGCGCTGTCGCTGGCGCCTCGGTGGGGCGCATTGCTTGCCAGCGACTGACGGTTCTTAGTTGGTTTTAACATGACCTTTGCTTTGAAGTCTCCATGATCATAGATAGGAAAAATCTGGTGTAACAACACCAATACCCTCCAATAACACCGGGTATCATACGAGAAAAAACACGGATCGATACTAACTTTTTCCTTATTGCACGCTTCCACACGTGAGCATCTGCTGAAAATTTGTGAAAGCCATAGTTTTCGATAAAATAATGATAAATTTGACCAACTGTTGCCATCTATCATCTGTTTATTAATCACGGCCCATATTAAATAAGCGTACGTTCGTCTGGGCTTTTTGGACACGGACTGCGGTGGTGCACTCATGTCGGGACTCTCAGGACAATAAAACACCAGACATTGTGCATGTATTTTTAATAGGGGATAGCCTAAATTGATACATTATTGTAAATTCTTCAGTACCAAGGCAATTTACATGGACCACTGTGGTATTTTTTAAACACCTGCAAGTCGACAACTATACTGAAGCGCATGCGCATTACAATTCATGAATATCTGCCACCTGGCGGATAGTGGAAGAATTGCAACAATGAATCCGAACCATATCAATAAACACATAAACCGCGGGTGACGCTGGCATGAATGCAAAATGAATGCGGTAACGGATGCAGCGCTGATGAAGTGGGAAGGGTGTGAATGAAGGCGTGGCATTCGGAAAAAAATCCCCGAAAAAGTTCGGAGATGTGGAGAATAAAAGGGGCCACGGCTGTACACAACCTATCATTATAATTGGTTTCCCAATCCTTAGAAAGATTTAGTCATTAAAATAAAATTTCCCCCTTTCTATCTCTCTGTAAAAAATGTATCATTTTATATCTCTTCGGTCTGTTTAGTTATAACCCTAATTGGTAATTATTGTTATTTGCCTTTTATCATGCCTAATTATGGCAGTATAATTAGTTTGAACCAAACGACAAAGGAGGAAAAAAGTATGGTTCATCAATTTACAAACAGTCATCAGAATAAGATTAAGTAAAGACTGAAAGCACTCAAAAGCATGTGGCTACATAGAGACATTCAAAAGTTTAAGAAAATAATTTGAACACATATAAACCTGTCAGAAATGTTTAATATAATACCAATCATCTATAGTCTATTATACTGTACATGTCAATGCCTATTTTTGTCAAAGGCAGAACAGCAACTTTAAATAATATGCATATTAACAAAGAATTACATTTATCCTGGTTTTCTGTCTGTGTTATTGGTAGCATCAAAACATACAGTATACCAGGTTTGTAAGGGTAAGTAAGCTCCTTGGCTACTGATCTTCTCCGGTATAAAACCATGATTAACAACTTTGTTTGGTTGTGAAGCAATCCACAGCAGAAAATATCAAGTTACTATGAATCAGAGCAATGGTTTTTTTTTTTTTTACCTTTGGATCTACAGAGACCCTGTGGGTTTTTTTTGAAGGCATGACACAGTTGGCTTTGATATATGCCATTTTCCTGCTTCAGCTGCACGTGTACCATGTGAGAAGATTGTCAAACAAAATTCACATATTTACTCAACAAAAAGTAAATGCAGAATTTGGTTAATGACGGTTGCATTAGGAAAACATTAAAGGGTTAGCCTCCTTAGGAGATTAATTACTGACTTTCAAGAACGCAGGTGTAAGCTACAGTATGTCTTGCTGGAGTTTTCCTATACCTTTTAGTGCGCCAGGGGGCACATGGAGCTTGTTTTGAATATTGAAACTCGATTGTAGACCGGGGTTCTAAAGCAGAAAACACATACAGTATGTAAAATAAAAATTTGAAACACTTCTTGTAAAAAAAAATATTAATATAGATATACAATATATATAGAACAGTTATAAAGAAGCGCCCCTTTTTCAGTACACCCAAATTGCTGCCACTCCGGTGACGTGTGCCAAAATGTGCACCAAATATCAATAGTGATTATGATGTTTGCATGAACCAACTAGTGCTGTATTCTAATGATTATGAAATATATAAAAACAACATAACACAACAAAAAAATGATGGAAAAAGTGTGCAAAAATATATGCAGATAAAAATAATCTGTGGACATAAAAAAAACATAAAAATACAAAAATTAAAACTATAAAAATTGATATTAAGTCCAAATAAAGTCCATGAGTAAATACAACAAGGTCCAGCTGCTTCTTTTGGTTCACCAAGTTCCCATGTACTATTAGAAAAAAGAAAAGAGAAAAGCGCCCGATTCCTTGTGTAAAATCAGATTGACACTTTTATAAACCATGGACAAGACAATTGCACACTTACAATTAGTCTGATTAAAAAGCATTTTATGGGACCTCCCATGCACCAAACGAAGACTTCACAGTCACCTACGCTCTGTAATCTCACGATCAGTTAGGGACCCAGCAATTGAGAACGCGTTTCTCCAATGTGAGTGTATATAACGGCAATTCACAATTTTTACCGCATACCGTCTCGAGTCAGGAGCTTCTCAGCAGCGTGCGTCCGCCATTACTCCCACACATGTGGTGCTGTATACCGGAAGGAACTTTCCTTGTGTTTCCTTGGTCTCTCTCTGGTGCCGAAGGCAGGTCAGACACCGTGTTTCAATGCAAAACCGTCCCTACGCGTTTTTCCGCCTTTGCGGAGTTTTACAGGGGTCCTGAGAAATCGCAAGGCGGAAAGAAACGAGTAGGGACGGTTTGCATTGAAACTAGGTGGCTGACCTGCCTTCGGCCCAGAGAGAGACCAAGGAAAACAAGGAAAGTCCTTGGTATCCAGCACCACATGTGTGGGAGAAGTCAGTAATGGCGGAGCACGCTGCTGCTGAGAAGCTCCTGACGGATGTTTGTTATACACACCTTGGAAAACGGCGTTCTCAATTGCTGGGTCACTAAACTGATCGTGAGTGATTACAGAGCGGAGGTGACTGTGAAGTCTTCGTTTGGTGAATGGGCAGGTCCCATAAAAGGCTTATTTTAATCATAGACTAATTGTAAGTGTGCAATTGTCTTGTCACATGGTTTATTAAATGTCAATCTGATTTTACACAAGGATCGGGCGCTTTTCTCTTTTCTTTTTCTAATACATATAATTATATATACATATATATATATATTATGTATATATATATATATATAATATATAAAGCAGAAAATAGCCGGGTTAGTCCAGGTCGATGTCCAGTTGACTGAAGAAGAGAGGATATACTCTCGAAAGCTGTCCATGACATAATTGTTAGTCCAATAAAAAATGGTATCACGAATACTGAAGAACTCATTTATTCTGCACTATATTAATATATATATATATTATATAATATATATATATATATATATATATATCTTTAAGGAACAGTATGTAAGATGTGATACTGATTAACAAATACAGAAATATAGTAGTTCTCCCCATTGGGCATTTTATCCTACTATGGATCAATACATCTTCGGTTGAAAAATCAAGTACTTTTTTAAAGCACCAGTCTCAATTACATTAATTTCAATAGAGCTTACATCTGCACTGACAGGATGGAGAAGCTTAACAGAAAATTAAGTAGGGACTTAAAGAGCCGTCCTTGCGGTATGGTTTTAAAAAAACTGGTTTGAGCAGGGGGTCACGAGTACTGAGCCACGTTTATTTCATCTTTGAGGACCCCTGCTCCATGAGATATGTACCTCCATTAGAGGTGCAGTAGTGCATCGCAGGTTTAAATGTCCCCCGTCACATGCCCAAAAGGAAAGCCGCAAAGGATGATGTCATTGTTTGTATATTTGTACCCGCGTACTTTAAATCACCATAATGTGAAACAAGCCAGGGCTTCTGCCGGCCACCCCATCAGCGTATGTACCTTAGGAAGCAAAGGGTCCCTGAGTGGAAAGCA
The DNA here is from genome assembly GCA_036426205.1 of Ascaphus truei. Lineage (NCBI taxonomy): Eukaryota > Metazoa > Chordata > Amphibia > Anura > Ascaphidae > Ascaphus > Ascaphus truei. Next base: position 68,632 of record WSYH01002763.1, on the reverse strand, counting down.
ATGTGTCAACACACACACCACATAACTGTACAACAAATATAAATACAGTTGTGTGAAAAAGAAAGTACACCCTCTTTAATTCTATGGTTTTAATATCAGGACATACATAACAATCATCTGTTCCTTAGCAGGTCTCTAAAATTAGGTTACATACAACCTCAGTGAATAACAACACATGACAGTATTACACTGTGTCATGATTTTATTTACAAAAATAAAGCCAATTTGGAGAAAGCCATGTATGGAAAACTAACGCCAAGCGAGAGCCTTTTTTGGAGGGCAGATCGCCTCGGTGCGGCTACGCGCATTGTTGAAATGCTGCTATCACTGGTATTCGGGCTTTCTGCATACCATGATAGCAACGCTGTAAATGGCGATTTAGAAATCCTGTTGATTTTTTTCTATCGAACTTTACTGATGAGCACCATAGTCTGCAAACTTTCCCTATGCTAAAGGGTTGCTACTGGAGAAGAGACTGCTATGGCATACCAGCGCAATTTCCAAAAATCGGGAAGAAAAAGAGAGAAAAAGCAAAAATAATATAGTATAGTATATTGGAAAGTGATTTTATATACTGTGAATGTAACGTCGGCCTTGCCCACAAACCAGACGAGACCGGGACTGAGGTGGAAAGGACAAATAACACACACCCTAACAGTAAAAGGGGTCTGCGGCCGGAGTGTGGAAGTAGCGTAGCTGATCCGGGGAACAAAAATGAAGTAGTTCGGTAATTGCCAATCCGACATAGAAGGGTTGGGTACGTAAGCCAATGGTTCCAGAGTAGAGAAGGGAGCGTGGTTAAAGGTCGTAAGCCTGGGTTGAGGGAGGAGAGAGCTGCGTCACTGAGGGTCCATTTGCGAGTCCAAGGGGTATAGAATACAGCGTGGTAGATTGGTCAAAGCCAAGTCCAAGGGGTCCAGAAAGCCGCGTGTTGTCAAAGTCCAAAGCCAAGTTGAAATCCAGGGAGGTCAGCAGAGAATCCAGGGACAGGAACAGGGAGAAAAAACAAGCGAGCCAAGCAGACAGCCCAAGGTACAGTAGCTATGAGAGCCCTGAGGAGAATGGGGAGACAAGACTAAATAGTGGGCGGGGACGTATCAGGGGAAAGGGAGGAGCGGAGGTGCGGTCCAGGGGTTAAACCCTGATAGGAGAGAGAAGCCCTGGGGCGGACTGGTCGAGGGGGCTGGGAGCTCACCAGTGCGCATGCCAGCAGGAGGATGGTGGGACAGTGCCAGGACGCCAGTAAGAGAGGCCCTTTGAGGTAAGAGAATCATCTAAAGGCCAGAAGAGACGGATCGAGACGAACGAATCCGACCGGGCTTCCTATCGCAAACGCACGTCCCAACTCTTCGCCCCTAGGGAGTCCGTTCTGACCGGGCGGCGCGAAGCAACAGTAAATATTTTGACTTTCTGTACTTTAATAAAGGAGATGTGCGTGTTTTAACTTGTATATTATAGAAATGTTTTTACTGACACAAGACTTGCACAATTCCAGTCCTCGTGGGCTCGACAAACAGGCCCGGTTTTAAGGTTTGGTTATCCTGAAAACCGGGCCTGTTTGCGGCCCTCGAGGACTGGAGTTGTGCAGGCCTGACTGACTGTTCTGTACACCATCCTACTGTAAATGTTTTGACTAGCAGTAAACCATACACCTGTTAATGTTTTGAATTGCTGTACACTTTAAATGTTTTTCAATTGTATTTGTAAATAACTGTTTTTGTACTTACTCTACCAATAAAAGAAAATGTTGATTTGTTTTAAATGGTTCCATTGTCTCCTTTTATACTGTAACAAAATACAGTGTTTCTAGAATATACAGTACTGTCCAGGCATACTGTACAGTACTGTACTGTATACTGTAGGCATGCTCAGTACTGTACATCACAAGAGTATTAAAAAAATACATGCTGTACGGGTATAGAATACACATATGTACTGGAATACATGTAGAATAAATGCATAATTTTTATTTTTGGGTTTATTATACAGTATACTGTATATAAAAAAGTATTGTATATGGTCTGAAAACAACAGCATACTGTTTCAGGTTTTCTATGAAGCTCTCAGTTACAGTATTCTATCCTAATCAATAACAACAGCCACTAAACTGTAGACTCCGGTACGTGTTTTTTTAAAATCAGATCAAGCAATGTGCAGGCATTGTAACGCAAAGCGATATTATCCATCGAAATCCCTCCATTTGCCGTTTTCCGCATGAGATGCCAAAGTTTTCTTTTCTGAGGAAAAACAAAAGTACAAGTTTTAATGTAATGGTCAGTCAGTCCCCTAAAGAAGTTCCCACAGTCAGTCCCACCAATAATTTTCTCGGGGGGCGTCTCCTGTTCACATGCGCATGCGCCTACTGTAGATGTGATGACACGCATATGCGTTTCAAGAAGGTTCCAATGCGCATTCGCCTAGCTTTCCACCAATTGTGCAGTATCTACTGTAGAAGCTGCTCAGCCAATGATATTGCTTCCAGGAGAATCACTTAACTGTGCATTGATATTGATATTTCAAAAACAGAATAAAATACGGCAACATTACACACCATAGACTTTGCCAATCAGCTGGCGCCGAGCCACAGCCAGTCCCGTATTCTTGATTATACACGTACTGCTGCGGCACAGTTTATTCGAGCATTTGCCCGTTCTGTGCCGCAGCAGTAGCCTGGCGCGCGCCCGAGAGTGACGGGCGCGCGCCGAAGCAGCGGAAGAGCGCCCTCCGATCGGGGCGCTCTCCCTACCGCTGCCGGGTCCGCCGGGTCCCCCGGAACCCCCTGCCGCTGTCCCGCGATCGCGGGACACCAGGGCTCCCTCGGGGAGCCCCTGGACGCGCGTGCAGGGGGCGCACGCTCCCGAAGACGCGTGACCGCGTGTCTATGACGCGCGGCACGCCGAGGGGCGGCCACTAGCAAGCCGGGAAATCTCCCGGCTTGCGGATCTGGCCGCAGTGTAATAAACTGTGTCGCCAGTGTAGTTGACAGGTGCCAGCGGATGAGGCTGGAAATCGCTTTGGTACATACAAGCTTGCTGGAATCTGTACGCGAAATCCGGCTCAGGCTACAGGTATCTGGGCGGGGACAGACAGCAAGGGTTGCCGGTCACCAGGTTTTCACTGACGGTCGGACCGTTATTGGATGCTGGCACTGTCGCTGGCGCATTGCTTGCCAGCGACTGACGTTTCTTAGTTGATTTTAACATGACCTTTCACCTTTTGAAGTCTCCATGATCATAGATACAGCAAAAATCCGGAGATACACACCAATACCCTCCAATAACACCGGGATCAATACGAAAAAAACATGAATGATACATAACTTTTTCCTTATTGCACGCTTCCACACACTAGCATCTGGTGAAAATTTGCAAAAGTCACAGTTTTCGATAAAATACTGATAAATTTGACCAACTGTTGCCATCTTGTCACCTGTTGCATTAATCGCGGCCCATATTAAATAAGCGTACGTTCTGTCGGGTTTTTGGACTTTCTCCACCAATAAAAGAACATGTTGATTTGTTTTAAATTGTTCCATTGTCTCCTTTTATACTGTAACAAAATACAGTATTTCTAGAACATACAGTACAGTACTGTCCAGGCATATTGTACAGTACTGTATACTGTAGGCATGCTCAGTACATCACAAGAGTATTAAAACAATACATGCTGTACGGGTATAGAATACACATATGTACTGGAATACATGTAGAATAAATGCATACTTTTTATTTTCGGGTTTATTATACAGTATACGGTATATAAAAAAGTATTGTATATGGTCTGAAAACAACAGCATACTGTTTCAGGTTTTCTATGAAGCTCTCAGTTACAGTATTCTATCCTAATCAATAACAACGGCCACTAAACTGTAGACTCCGGTACGTGGTTTTTTAAATCCGATTCAGCAATGTGTAGGTATTGTTACACAAAGCGATATTATCCATCGAAATCCCTCCATTTGCCGTTTTCCTCATGAGATGACAAAGTTTTCTTTTCTGAGGAAAAACAAAAGTACAAGTTTTACTGTAATGGTCAGTCAGTCCCCTAAAGAAGTTCCCACAGTTAGTTCCACCAATAATTTTCTCGGGGGGCGTCCCTTGTTCACATGCGCATGCGCCTACTGTAGATGTGATGACACGCATATGCGTTTCAAGAAGGTTCCAATGCGCATGCGCATAGCTTTCCACCAATTGTGCAGTATCTACTGTAGAAGCTGCTCAGCCAATGATATTGCTTACAGGAGAATCACTTAACTGTGCATTGATATTGATATTTCAAAAACAGAATAAAATACGGCAACATTACACACCATAGACTTTGCCAATCAGCTGGCGCCGAGCCACAGCCAGTCCCGTATTCTTGATTATACACGTAGTTGACAGGTGCCAGCGGATGAGGCTGGAAATCGCTTTGGTACATGCAAGCTTGCTGGAATCTGTACTCAAAATCTGGCTCAGGCTGCAGGTATCCGGGCGGGGACAGACAGCAAGGGTTGCCGGTCACCAGGTTTTCACTGACGGTCGGACCTTTATTGGATGCTGGCGCTGTCGCTGGCGCATTGCTTGCCAGCGACTGACGTTTGTTAGTTGGTTTTAACATGACCGTTCACCTTTTGAAATCTCCATGATCACAGATACGGGAAAAATCCGGAGATACACACCAATACCCTCCAATAACACCGGGATCAATACGAAAAAAAAACACGAATCGATACATAACTTTTTCCTTATTGCACACTTCCACACATGAGCATATGGGGAAAATTTGTAAAAGTCATAGTTTTCGATAAAATACTGATAAATTTGACCAACTGTTGCGATCTTGTCACCTGTTGCATTAATCGCGGCCCATATTAAAGAAGCGTACGTTCTGTCGGGTTTTTGGACTTTCTCCACCAATAAAAGAAAATGTTGATTTGTTTTAAATTGTTCCATTGTCTCCTTTTATACTGTAACAAAATACAGTATTTCTAGAACATACAGTACAGTACTGTTCAGGCATACTGTACAGTACTGTATACTGTAGGCATGCTCAGTACTGCACCGACACACTTTATTCGAGCAAATACCCAGTATGTACCTGGCAGATACCTGGAATGCGCCGCTCCTCACCTCTGACAAGCCCCGTTGCGTTTGCCTTCCCAGCCTGGGTTCATGCCTGGCTGACGGGCGGCTGATCTGTTAAATGATAATGATTAGGATTTAATAGGCTGCAATGCTTCGCGTGTCTACCAGATGGCATAAATTCATGAATTGTAATGCAGTATATATATATATACTGTGCAGTATTGCAGCCAGCGGGAATAAAATGCTTCAATCCCTGCCTGGAAAATACCTCAATGCACTCGGGCAGAAAACAGTCACAAACCTCAATACACCCGGGTATACCCGAATTCGTGGGACTAGCCGAGCTCGAATAAAGTGTGTCGCCAGTGTACATCACAAGAGTATTAAAACAATACATGCTGTACGGGTATAGAATACACATATGTACTGGAATACATGTAGAATAAATGCATACTTTTTATTTTTCGGGTTTATTATACAGTATATATAAAAAAGTATTGTATACGGTCTGAAAACAACAGCATACTGTTTCAGGTTTTCTATGAAGCTCTCAGTTACAGTATTCTATCCTAATCAATAACAACAGCCACTAAACTGTAGACTCCGGTACGTGGTTTTTTAAATCCGATTCAGCAATGTGTAGGCATTGTTACACAAGGCGATATTATCCATCGAAATCCCTCCATTTGCCGTTTTCCTCATGAGATGACAAAGTTTTCTTTTCTGAGGAAAAACAAAAGTACAAGTTTTACTGTAATGGTCAGTCAGTCCCCTAAAGAAGTTCCCACAGTCAGTCCCACCAATAATTTTCTCGGGGGCGTCTCCTGTTCACATGCGCATGCGCCTACTGTAGATGTGATGACACGCATATGCATTTCAAGAAGGTTCCAATGCGCATGCGCCTAGCTTTCCACCAATTGTGCAGTATCTACAGTAGAAGCTGCTCAGCCAATGATATTGCTTACAGGAGAATCGCTTGACTGTGCATTGATATTGATATTTCAAAAACAGAATAAAATACGGCAACATTACTCACCATAGACTTTGCCAATCAGCTGGCACCGAGCCACTGCCAGTCCCGTATTCTTGATTATACACGTAGTTGACAGGTGCCAGCGGATGAGGCTGGAAATCGCTTTGGTACATGCAAGTTTGCTGGAATCTGTACGCGAAATCCGGCTCAGGCTGCAGGTATCCGTTCGGGGACAGACAGCAAGGGTTGCCGGTCACCAGGTTTTCACTGATGGTCAGACCGTTATTGGATGCTGGCGCTGTCGCTGGCGCAGTCGGTGGCGCATTGCTTGCCAGCGACTGACGTTTCTTAGTTGGTTTTAACATGACCTTTCGCCTTTTGAAGTCTCCATGATCATAGATACGGGAAAAATCTGGTGATACACACCAATACCCTCCAATAACACCGGGATCAATACGAAAAAAACACGGATCGATACATAACTTTTTCCTTATTGCACGCTTCCACACGTGAGCATCTGCTGAAAATTTGTGAAAGCCATAGTTTTCGATAAAATACTGATAAATTTGACCAACTGTTGCCATCTTATCATCTGTTTCATTAATCACGGCCCATATTAAATAAGCGTACGTTCTGTCGGGTTTTTGGAACACGGACTGCGGTGGTGCACTCATGTCGGGACTCTCAGGACAATAAAACACCAGACATTGTGCATGTATTTTTTAATAGGAATAGCCTAAATTGATACATTATTGTAAATTCTTCAGTACCAAGGCCAATTTACAATGGACCACTGTGGTATTTTTTTAAACACCTGCAAGTCGACACATTACTGAAGCGCATGCGCATTACAATTCATGAATATCTGCCACCTGGCGGATACGTGAAGAATTGCAACCAATGAAATCCGAACCATTATCAATAAACACATAAACCGCGGGTGACGCTGGCATGAATGCAACATGAATGCGGTACGGATGCGGCATGAACGTGGTGAAGGGTGGTGAAGTGCGTGGCATTCGGAAAAAATCCCCGAAAAAGTTCGGAGATGTTGGAGAATAAAAGGGGCCACGGCTGTACACAACCTATCATTATAATTGGTTTCCCAATCCTTAGAAAGATTTAGTCACTTAAAATAACATTTCCCCCTTTCTATCTCTCTGTACAAAAATGTATCATTTTATATTCTCTTCTGGTCTGTTTAGTTCTAACCCTAATTGGTAATTATTGTTATTTGCCTTTATTTCAATGCCTAATTATGGCAGTATAATTAGTTTGAACCAAACGACAAAGGAGGAAAAAAGTATGGTTCATCAATTTACAAACAGTCATCAGAATAAAGATTAAGTAAAGACTGTAAAAGCACTCAAAAGCATGTGGCTACTATGAGACATTCAAAGTTTAAAAAATAATTTGAACACATATATAACCTGTCAGAAATGTTTAATATTAATACCAATCATCTATAGTCTATTATACTGTACATGTCAATGCCTATTTTTGTCAAAGGCAGAACAGCAACTTTAAATAATATGCATATTAACAAAGAATTACATTTATCCTGGTTTTCTGTCTGTTATTGTGGTAGCATCAAAACATACAGTATACCAGGTGTAAGGGTAAGTAAGCCTCCTTGGCTACTGATCTTCTCCGGTATAAAAACCATGATTAACAACTTTGTTTGGTGTGAAGCATCCACAAGCAGAAAATATCAAGTTACTATGAATCAGAGCAATGGTTTTTTTTTTTTTTTTACCTTTGGATCTACAGAGACCCTGTGGGTTTTTCTTTGAAGGCATGACACAGTTGGCTTTGATATATGCCATTTTCCTGCTTTCAGCTGCACGTGTACCATGTGAGAAGATTGTCAAACAAAATTCACATATTTACTCAACAAAAAGTAAATGCAGAATTTGGTTAATTGACGGTGCATTAGGAAACATTAAAGGGTTAGCCTCCTTAGGATATTAATTACTGACTTTCAAATGACGCAGGTGTAAGCTACAGTATGTCTGTGCTGGAGTTTTCCTATACCTTTTAGTGCTGCCAGGGGGCACATGGAGCTTGTTTTGTTAATATTGAAACTCAGATTGTAGACCGGGATTCTAAAGCAGAAAACACATACAGTATGTAAAATAAATATTTGAAACACTTCTTGTAAAAAAAATATATATATATATATATACATATATATATATGAACAGTTATAAAGACAGCGCCCCTTTTTCAGTACACCCAAATTGCTGCCACTCCGGTGACGTGTGCCAAAATGTTGCACCAAATATCAATAGTGATTATGATGTTTGCATGAACCAACTAGTGCTTGTCTATTACTAATCGATTATGAATATATATAAAAACAACATAAATCAAACAAAAAAATGATGGAAAAAATGTGCAAAAATATATGCAGATAAAAATAATCTGTTGGACATAAAAAATAACATAAAAATACAAAAATTAAAACTATAAAAATTGATACTTAAGTCCAAATAAAGTCCATGAGTAAATACAACAAAGGTCCAGGCTGCTTCTTCTTCGGTTCACCAAGTTCCCATAGTACCTATTAGAAAAAAGAAAAGAAGGAAGAAAAAGCGCCCGATCCTTGTGTAAAATCAGATTGACATTTTATTAAAACCATGGACAAGACAATTGCACACTTACAATTAGTCTGATTAAATAAGCATTTTAGGGACCTGCCCATGCACCAAACGAAGACTTCACAGTCACCTCCGCTCTGTAATCTCACGATCAGTTTAGGGACCCAGCATTGAGAACGCCGTTTTTCCAAGGGTGGTATATAACAAACATCCGTCAGGAGCTTCTCAGCAGCGTGCGTCCGCCATTACTCCCACACATGTGGTGCTGGATACCGGAAGGACTTTCTTGTGTTTCCTTGGTCTCTCTCTCTGTGCCGAAGCAGGTCACGACAGTAGTTTCAATGCAAACCGTCCCTACGCGTTTCTTCCGCCTTTGCGGATTTCATCAGGAGGATCCTGATGAAATCCGCAAAGGCGGAAGAGAAACGGCGTGAAGGGACGGTTTGCATTGGAAACTACGGTGGCTGACCTGCCTTCGGCACCAGAGAGAGACCAGGAAAACACAAGGAAAGTCCTTCCGGATCCAGCACCACATGTGTGGGAGTAAGTAATGGCGGACGCACGCTGCTGAGAAGCTCCTGAAGGATGTTTGTTATATACACAACTTGGAGAGAAACGGCTCGTCTCAATTGCTGGTCCCTAAACTGATCGTGAGATTACAGAGCGGAGGTGGACTGTGATGAAGTCTTCGTTTGGTGCTATGGGCATGGTCCCATAAAATGCTTATTTTAATCAGACTAATTGTAAGTGTGCAATTGTCTTGTCCATGGTTTATTAAAATGTCAATCTGATTTTACACAAGGCGCGGGCGCCTTTTTTCTCTTTCTTTTTTCTAATTACATATATATAATAACATATATATATATATATATGTATATATATATATATTATATATATATAAAGCGAAAATAGCCGAGTGTAGTCCAGTTGCGATGTCCAGTTGACCTGAAGAAGAGAGGATTAAACTCTCGAAAGCTTGTCTATGACATAAATTGTTTAGTCCAATAAAAAAGGTATCACCGAATACTGAAGAACTCATTTATTCTGCACTATATATATATTATATATATTATAATATTAATTATATATATATATATAGATATCTTTAAGACAGATGTAAGATGTGCATACTGATTACAAAATACAGAAATATAGTAGTTCACCATTGGGCATTTTTATCTACTATGGATCAATAATCTTCGGTTGAAAAATCAAGTACTTTTTTAAAGCACCAGTCTCAATTACATTAATTTCAATAGAGCTTACATCTGCACTGACATGGATGAGAAGCTTAACAGAAAATTAAGTAGGGACATTAAAGGAGCCGTCCTTGCGGCTATGGTTTAAAAAAAATGGTTTGAAGCAGGGGGTCACCGGAGATGAGCCACGTTTATTTCATCTTTGAGGACTCCCTGCTCCATGAGATATGTACCTCCATATAAGGTGCCAGTAGTGCATCGCAGGTTTAAATGTCCCCGTCACATGGCCCAAAAGGAAGCCGCAAAGGATGATGTAATTGTTTTCTATTGTACCGCGTTACTTTAAATCACCATAATGTGAAACAAGCCAGGGCTTCTGCCGGCACCCCCATCAGCGGTATGTACCTTAGGAAGCAAAGGGTCCCTGGAGTGGAAAGCAATGTGTCAAACACACACACACATACTGTACATACAAATATAAATACAGTTGTGTGAAAAAGAAAGTACACCCTCTTTAAATTCTATGGTTTTACATATCAGGACATAATAACAATCATCTGTTCCTTAGCAGGTCTTAAAATTAGGTACATACAACCTCAGATGAATAACAACACATGACATATTACACTGTGTCATGATTTATTTAACAAAAATAAAGCCAATTTGGAGAAGCCATGTATGGAAAACTAACTTGCCAAGCGAGCCTTTTTTGGAGGGCAGATCGCCTCGGTGCCGGCTACTCGCCATTTGTTGAAATGCTGCTATCACTGGTATTCGGGGCTTTCTGCATACCATGATAGCAACGCTGTCAAATGGCGATTTAGAAATCCTGTTGATTTTTTTCTATCGAACTTTACTGCATGAGCACCATAGTCTGCAAACTTTCCCTATGCTAAAGGACGTTGCTACTGGAGAAGAGACTGCTATGGCATACCAGCGCAATTTCCAAAAATCGGGAAGAAAAAGAGAGAAAAAGAAAAATAATATAGTATAGTATATTGGAAAAGTGATTTTATATACTGTGAATGTAACGCTCGGCCTGCCCACAAACCAGACGAGACCCCGGGACTGAGGTGGAAAGGACAAATACCACACACCTAACAGTAAACGGGGGTGCGGCCGGAGTGTGGAAGTAGCGTAGCTGATCCGGGGAACAAAAATAGAAGTAGTTCGGTACTTGCCAAATCCGACATAGAAGGGTTGGGTACGTAAGCCAATGGTCCCAGAGTAGAGAAGGGAGCGTGGTAAAGTATCTGTAAGCCTGGGTTGAGGAGAGGAGAGAGCTGCGTCACTGAGGGTCCATTTGCCGAGTCCAAGGGGTATAGAATACAGCGTGGTAGATTGTCCAATAGCCAAGTCCAAGGGGTCCAGAAAGCAGCGTGGTCAAAGTCCAAAGCCAAGGTTGAAATCCAGGGAGGTCAGCAGAGAATCCAGGGACAGGAACAGGGACTGAAAAACAAGAGAGCCAAGCAGACAGCCCCAAGGTACAGTAGCTATGCAGAGCACTGAGAGAATGGGGAGACAAGACTAAATAGTGGGCTGGGACGTATCAGGGGAAAGGGAGGAGCGGAGGTGCGGTCCAGGGGTTAACCCTGATAGGAGAGAGAAGCCTGGGGGCGGACCTGGTCGAGCTGGGGCTGGGGAGCTCACCAGTGCGCATGCCCGCAAGGAGGAGGCGGGACCAGGCTCAGGACGCCAGGTAAGAGAGGCTTGGGTCCGCGCATCATCCTTACAGGCCCAGAAGAGAGAGAGAGCAGCCGCGGGGGTGACGCCAATGGCAGGGGTACGCCACTGGGGATTCGGGGCAGCGGAAGAGCAAGGTAAGGGGACGCTGGGAGCGGGAGTCCCCGCAGCGCGGGATCTTACAGTATCCCCCCTTGAGGGTCGGACTCCAGACAATCCATCCAAGGTCTGTGGGGAAATTTTTGGCCGAATCGTTTGAGTAGGGACGGAGCGTGGAGATCAGCGTGCGAGACCCAAGAACGATCCTGAGGTCCATATCCCTTCCAGTGGACCAAAAACTGGAGCTTGCCCCTAGAGATGCGATAGTCAATGATGGATTGGATTTCGAATTCCTGTTGTCCTGGTACAATGGCGGGAGGAGGTCGAAGAGAAGGATGAGCAAATTGTGTGCCTTGGATGAAAGGTTTTAAGAGCGAGACATGGAAGACGGGTGAAATCTTCATGGAGGGGGATAACAGAAGTTGATAGGCCACAGGGTTGATTTGTCTCAGAATGGAGAAGGAGACCAGGAACCTGGAGACAATTTAGGGGTTGGGGCATTCAGTTTGATATTTTTAGAAGAGAGCCAGACCTTCTCTCCGGGTACAAACTTATGAGACTCCCGACGAAGGCGATCTGCCTGTCTCTTCTGTCTTAGGACAGATTCCTGTAAAGCTGTTTGAATCTTCCTCCATGACTCCTGTAACGTGGTCACCCTAACATCTGCTGCAGGCACTCCAGACATGGATGACTGCATAGGTAGGCGGGTAGGATGAAATCCAAAATTTACAAAAAACGATGATTCTTGAGTGGACTCATTCTTGAGAGAGTTAATGGCAAATTCAGACCAAGGAAGTAATTCTGCCCAATTATCCTGAGAGACGGAAGAAAAACAACGCAAATACTGTTCGAGGGACTGGTTCATGCGTTCAGTCTGCCCATTAGTTTGGGGGTGATAGCCTGCGGAAAAAAGGAGAGTAATGCCCAGCCTCTGGGAAAACGCGCGCCAGAACTTCGAAACAAATTGAGTACCACGGTCCGAGACAATGGACAGTGGAACGCCATGAATACGGAAAATCTCTTTTACAAAGATATCAGCCAGAGTACTAGAATAGGTAAACCCTTGAGGGGAACAAAATGAGCTTGCTTGGAGAATCTGACCACTAGTCATCCGTTAAAAGGGGGAAGATCCACGATGAAGTCCATGGCAATGTGACTCCAAGGATGGTCCGGGACCGGGAGAGGTTGGAGTAGACAAGAAGGCTTTTGACGGACTGATTTATTTTGGGCACAGACTGGGCAAGAGGAGGTGAAACTTCGAATGTCCTTTACTATATTGGGCCACCAAAAAGTTCGCCGGATCAGATCCGTAGTTTTCTTAAAGCCGGGATGGCCGGCAGATCTGGAGGAGTGACCCCATTCGAGAATTTTAAGATGGAAACATGGGGGTGCGTAAAGACGTCCATCAGGAACCTCTAGTCCTTCGGGGACCTGTGATTGAGACTCCAAAATTTTATCCAAAATGTCAAAGGAAGCGGCAGAGATAAACAATCAGGGGGAAAGGATACTCTACGGGACATCCTGCAACTTCTCCTCAGTGTTGAACTGACGAGACAATGCATCAGCTTTGATATTCTTTATCCCAGGAATATAAGAGATGATGAAGTTAAACCTTAAGAAGAACAACGCCAAGCGGGCCTGACGGGGACCAAGGCGACGGGCATCCTCAATGTAAGAAAGATTTTTGTGGTCCATGAGGATCAGAATGCGTTCCTTGGTTCCTTCAAGAAGGTGTCTCCATTCTTGTAATGCCATCTTGATGGCCAACAACTCCCTATTCCCCACGTCGTAATTTCTTTCTGCTGAAGAGAACTTCTTGGAGAAAAACCCGCAGGGGTGGAGTTTATCTTCGGGGGTGGTTCTTTGTGAGAGAACCACACCGGCTCCCACGTCAGAAGTCGACTTCTAGGATAAAGGGGAGGGTGGGGACAGGATGTCGTAAAATGGGGGCCGAAACAAAGGTTTTTTTGAGAGACTCAAAAGCAGGACTAGCCTCCGATGGCCAAGAGGAAGGATCCTCCCCTTTTTTGGTAAGGGCCGTAATGGGTGCAACTAAGGTAGAAAAAACAGCAATGAATTTCCTATAATAGTTTGCGAAGCCTAGGAAACATTGAATCGAATTCAAAGAGTTGGTGTAACGCCTGTATGCCCGCAGACCTGGCTAGTCCCCAGTACTGAGGTGGGTAAGGGTATAACACGCACCCACAGCAGTGAGGGTGTGCCCGGAGTGTGGTAAGATGCGTTACCGGGCCTGGTGAGAAAAGGGTTAACGATATACTTGCTGAGTCCAGGGTGCCAGATGTCGGAGGGTAATTGTCCAAGAGCCGAGGGTCAGGGGCAGGAGAAAGCAGCGTAGTGAGGTCCAAAGCAGAGTCCAGGGGTAGCAAGGTACACGTAGTCAAACAGAGCCGAGATCATTCCAAGGGTATTCAAACAGGGGCAGGGACAGGAACAAGAGCTGTAACAGAGAACAGAGCTTGGCATAGACACTGCACACAGGAGCCACAGAGAAGTTATGCAGAGCGAGAAAGGAGAGGGCAGACTGGGGTTATAAAGGAAGGAGAGCCAATGGTAGCAAGGGGTGTAACGGAGGCCAGTCTGGGTGATCGCAGGGATAGGTCCATGAGAGCAGGGAGGGAGACAGGGGTGTGATCCATGGTAATTGCCTGCAGCCGATGGGGGGCGGCGCCAGCAGCGCGGAAGGGCTGGTAAGAAGATTGGGTGCGCGCGCCCTCTGTAAGGCTGCCGTGCGCGCACCCCGGTCGCGTGCGGATGCGGCGTGCGCCGCAGAGGAACAGCTCGGCGTGGGAGCGGGACAGGTAAGAGGCTGAGGGAGCAGGGAACCGGGGCAGAGAGCCGCCGTGGGGCCTCAAGTGACGAGGACCCGCTGAGAGGCGCGTGTCCCCTGATCCGTTACAGTACCCCCCCTTGAGGATCGGACTCCGGACGATCCTCCCAAGGTTTGTGAAGAAATTTCCGACAAAATTGTTTGAGAAGAGCTGGAGCATGGATATGATGACAAGGTACCCAGGAGCGTTCCTCTGGGCCATATCCCTCCCAATCAACGAGGAACTGAAGTGTGCCCCTGGACCAACGTGAATCAAGAATGAACTGGACTTCGAATTCCTGTTGTCTTTGTATTATGATGGGATTGGGTCTCCGAGGACAGTCCGGAAAATGTACATTTTGGACAAAAGTTTCAGAAGGGACACGTGAAACACAGAGGGTATCTTCATGGTGGGAGGAAGCGAAAGTCGATACGCTACCGGGTTGATCCGTTCGAGGACCTTGAAGAGACCCAAGAATCTAGGAGCTTGATATTTCTAGCTAGTTTTGAGCTTGATATTTCTTGAAGATAGCCAAACTCTGTCTCCAGGTTTGTATTCTGGGCCCACCTGACGTCGCCGATCTGCTTGCGCTTTTTGTTTTTGGACTGACCCTTGCAAGGCTCTTTGAATCTTTTTCCAAGAATTTTGTAGATTGGAGATGTGAGTATCCGCTGCAGGAACACCAGAGGGGAGGGAGGAGAGGGGAAGGCTGCTGGGATGGTACCCATAGTTAATGAAGAAAGGCAACTCTTGCGTGGACTCATTCTTCAGCGAATTAATAGCGAACTCCGCCCAGGTTAATAAGTCCACCCAATTGTCTTGAGATTCTGACACAAAGCATCTGAGATACTGCTCCAAGGTCTGATTCATTCTCTCCGTCTGGCCATTGGTCTGTGGGTGGTAACACGAGGAGAAGAGGAGGGAAATGCCAAGTCTTGAGAGAACGCCAAAACTTAGAGATGAATTGAGTACCTCTGTCTGAAACAATGGAAAATGGCACGCCGTGTAACCTGAAAATTTCCTTAGAAAAGATGTCAGCCAAGGTAGCTGAATTGGGGAGACCCTTGAGGGGTATAAAGTGTGTGTGCTTGGAAAACCTGTCCACTACCACAAGGATCATATTCATCCCCTTAGAATTTGGAAGTTCCACAATAAAGTCCATGGAAATATGCTTCCAAGGCCGTTCCGGAATAGGAAGAGGCAGGAGGAGACCAGACGGTTTGTGTCGGGCAGACTTGCTCTGAGCACAGACTGGACATGCTCTGGTGAAATAAAAAATGTCCTTGTTCATTTTAGGCCCCCAAAAGGTTCATTTAATAAGATACACTGTCCTCTTGAAGCCTGGATGACCAGCAGATCTAGAAGAATGCCCACACTCTAGGATCTTGTGGTGAAAACGTGGAGCAGCGTACAGACGTCCTTCTGGCACCTTAAATCTCCTAGGGATATGAGTCTGGGCTTTATTGATCTCATCCAGGATATCAAAATTATTGGCAGAAATAATATACTTTGCGGGAAGAATCGTCTCAGAAGATTCGTTAGATCCTTCCTCCGTAGAGAATTGGCGAGAAAGAGCATCAGCCTTGATATTCTTGGTACCAGGAATGTATGAAATCGTGGAATTGAAACGAGAGAAAAACAGTGCCCATCGTGCTTGACGGGATCCCAGACGACGAGCCCCCTCAATATAAAATAAGTTTTTGTGATCAGTGAGAATGGCTACTGGCTCTTTGGTACCCTCGAGGAGATGTCTCCATTCCTGCAGGACTAATTTGATAGCCAAAAGTTCATGGTTCATGGTTCCCGACATCATAATTTCTCTCGGCCGAAGAGAATTTCCTGGAAAAGAATCCACATGGATAGAGTCTTTCTTGTGGAGAAGATCTTTGTGAGAGTACTGCCCCAGCTCCCACATCAGAAGCGTCTACCTCCATGGTGAAAGGAAGGGATGTATCCGGATGCCGAAAGATGGGGCGGAGACGAAAGCTCTTTTGAGGAACTCAAAGGCTTTGATGGCTTCAGAGGACCATGCTGTAGGACCAGCACCTTTTTTGGTCAGAGCAGTAATGGGTAAAGCGATAGTGGAGAAATTACGGATGAATTTTTGATAGTAGTTAGAAAAGCCAAGGAAACGCTGAACGATTTTTAGGGAATTCGGCAACAGCCAATCCAGAATAGACTTCAATTTTTCAGGATCCATGGTGAAACCTTTATCGAAGATTATATAGCCAAGGAAGGCTGTAGAAGATTGGTGGAAGAGACATTTCTCCATCTTCGCGTAGAGGCTATTAGCACGAAGCCGAGAGAGAACCACCTTGGTGTGACGAATTTGTTCTTCCAGGTTCTTGGAGAAAATTAGGATATTGTCTAAATATACGATGACGAAAATTCCCAGAATGTCCCGGAAGATATCATTCATAAATTCTTGGAAGACGGCAGGGGCATTGCAGAGGCCGAAGGGCATCACAAGGTATTCATAATGACCCGAACGCGTGTTAAATTCATTTTTCCATTCGTCACCGTCTCGTATTCGAATAAGATTGTAGGCTCCTCTCAGGTCGAGTTTGGAAAATATAGAGGCTCCCTGGAGCCGGTCAAAGAGTTCCGAAATTAGAGGAAGAGGATACTGGTTTTTAACTGTAATCTTGTTAAGCCCACGAAAGTCGATACAGGGTCTTAAAGAGCCATCCTTCTTTTTCACGAAGAAGAAACCTGCCCCGGTGGGGGAGGTGGAATTCCGAATAAATCCTTTCTTAAGATTCTCCTGGATGTAGGTCGCTATAGCCTCGGTCTCGGGCACCGATAAGGGATACGATTTAGACTTGGGGAGTGTGGTTCCAGGAATTAATTCGATGGGGTAGTCGTACGAACGATGAGGTGGTAGAACTTCAGCCTGAGTCTTGTTAAAGACATCCGAAAAGTCTCGGTACACCTCTGGCAGGGAAGAGAGAGAAGGAATAGTGGAGTTGAGACCAGCGAGCACGGTAACGGGAGGAGTGACCGTTTTCTCAAGGTAGGAGCCCACTGGATCGGTAGTTCGTTGGTCCAATCAACATGCGGGTTGTGAAGCTGGAGCCACGGCAGTCCCAAAATGATCTGGACAGTAGGAGAGTGGAAGACATCGAAGATGATGACTTCAGTATGACCATCCACAGAGGTCAGAGTGAGAGGAATAGATTCCCAAATAATGAAGGCTGATTGGAGCGGTCGACCGTCGATAGCCTCCAGGCCGATGGGTGACTCCTTCTTGACGAACGAGATTTGGTTGTTGCATGCATAGTCGTGATCCAAGAAGTTGCCACCAGACCCGGTGTCGATGAAGGCTTCAACCTCTACCTTAACACTAGGACCCATAAGAGTTATGGGAAGAAGGATTCATTTCGGTTGCGCTTTTTGGGGAACAGGGGCAAGGAGAAATGGTACCCAGTAGAAGCCCCTCTACCTTTACTGGGAGTTCTCGTTTCCCGGTTTCAAGCGACAGTGACCTAGTTGGTGTTCCGGGGAGCCACAGTAGAAGCAGAGACCCTCATCTCGGCGGCGTGTTCTCTCAGCTGTCCGAAGCTGTTGGCTACCGATTTGTATCGGTTCGGGGGTGTCCAACGCAGGAAGAGCCAAAGGAGGAGACCTAGGAGAAACAGGCAAGGGCGACAGTAAATGGGGGCGCTGGCGCTCGTGGCGTCGCTCTTGAATGCGCTGGTCCATCCGGATGCTGAGAGCAATGAGCTCCTCTAGAGATGAGGGATGTACATGAGCTGCGAGGTCATCCTTGAGGGATTCGGACAAACCCTGCCAGATACCACGGCGAGGGCCTCATCGTTCCACTGGGCTTCTGCAGTGATGGTGCGGAACTCCACCGTGTATCTTGCAGTCGACCTGCGACCCTGGGAGAGATGAAACAATGAAGATGCGGCAGTCTCCCTACGAGCTGGTTTGTCAAAGACCAGCTGAAACTCTCGCCAGAACTTGGGGTAGTCTTGGGTTATGTCTGATCGGTGTTCCCAGAGGGGAGAAGCCCATGCGAGAGCATCGCCAGTGAGCAGGGCTTAGACATAGACCACTTTAGAATGACCAGAGGGAAACCGAGATGGGGACATCTCGAACTGGACATCACATTGTTTCAAGAATCCCCGGCAAGTAAGGGGGTCTCCGGCATACCGGTTAGGAGGTGAAATACGTGGATCCAAGTTGCCCATAGGTAGTGGGGCAGGAGGGGATGCTGCAGCTGGGGATTCCCGCAGGGAGAGTTTAGAAAGTTATTGCGTCACAGCGGTAAGTTGGTCGCTTAAAAATTGCCAGTGATCCATAGTGACACCTTGGCCCACCTCAGGGGGGTCTGCATTTGTTTGGCTCTGCATAATGTAATGCCTGTATGCCCGTAGACCTGGCCAGTCCCCCGTACTGAGGTGGGTAAGGGTATAACACGCACCCACAGCAGTGAGGGCATGCCCGGAGTGTGGTAAGATGCGTTGCCGGGCCTGGTGAGAAAAGGGTTAACGATATACTTGCTGAGTCCAAGGTGCCAGAAGTCAGAGGGTAATTGTCCAAGAGCCGAGGGTCTGGGGCAGGAGAAAGCAGAGACCAGGGGTAGCGAGGTACACGTAGTCAAACAGAGCCGAGATCAGTCCAAGGGTATCCAAACAGGGGCAGGGACAGGAACAAGAGCTGTAACAGAGAACAGAGCTTGGCATAGACACTGCACACACGAGCCACAGAGAAGCTATGCAGAGCGAGGAAGGAAGGAGAGGGCAGACTGGGGTTATAAAGGAAGGAGAGCTAATGGTAGCAAGGGGTGGAACGGAGGCCAGTCTGGGTGATCGCAGGGATAGGTCCATGAGAGCAGGGAGGGAGACAGGGGTGTGATCCATGGTAATTGCCTGCAGCCAATGGGGGGCGGCGCCGAAGGGCTGGTAAGAAGATCGGGTGCGCGTGCCCTCTGTAAGGCTGCCGTGCGCGCACCCCGGTCACGTGCGTGCGGATGCGATGTGCGCCGCGGAGGAACAGCTTGGCATGGGAGCGGGACAGATAAGAGGCCGAGTGAGCGGGGAACCGGGGCAGAGAGCCGCCGTGGGGCCTGAGGTGATGAGACCCGCTGAGAGGCGCATGTCCCCCGATCCGTTACAGTTGGGTTGTGGCCAATCGAGTCTAGATTTGAGCTTCTCCGGATCCATGGTGAACCCCTGGTCCGAGACAATGTATCCCAGTAAAGGTTGAGGATTGATGGAAGGCACACTTCTCCATTTTGGCGTAGAGCCTGTTGGCCCGTAGACGAGAGAGCACCATTTTGGTATGGAGAATGTGTTCTTTGAGGGTTTTGGAAAAGATGAGGATATCATCCAAGTAGATAATCACAAATAAGTTCAAAAGATCATGGAAAACTTCATTCATAAAGTCTTTGAAGACTGCAGGTGCATTGCACAACCCAAAAGGCATCACATGTACTCATAGTGACCACTGCGCATGTTGAATGCGGTCTTCCACTCTTCGCCACTGCGGATGCGAATAAGGTTATAGGCCCCCCGTAAATCGAGGTTTAGAAAAGATCGTGGATCCTTGCAACCTATCGAAGAGCTCGGGAATAGCCCGCGGAAATCGATGCACGGGCGAAGTGTTCCATCATTTTTTTTCACAAAAAAAAATCCTGCTCCGGCGGGGTAGGTGGATTTCCGGATAAAGCCTATCTGAAGGTTCTCCGTGATATACTCAGCCATGGCTTCCGTCTCGGGCAAAGATAGGGGATACAACCTGGCTTTGGGGAAAGCGGCTCCCGAAATCAAGTCAATCAGGCAGTTGAAAGGGCGATGGGGAGGAAGCTCCTCGGATTTAGTCTTTCTGAAGACATCCAAGAACTCAGAATAAACCTCCGGTAGGGTGGCCTCTTGTGGGGGGGAGGTCTCCAAGACGGCCAGTACCGTGGGGGAAGGAGCAAGCAACTCTACATGGGAAGATCTCCATCGGATAGGAGACTTAGCAGTCCAATCGATAATGGGGTTGTGGAGTTGTAACCACGGTAGGCCCAGAATGAGTGAACCGAAGGGGGATGGCTGACATCAAAAGTAATGAATTCCAAGTGTCCATCCTTCATAGAAAGTTCAATGGGAAGTGTCTCCAAGGAAATAAAGGCTGGCTGAAGAGGTCGGCCATCGATAGCCTCCAACCCAACCGGAATGGCTTTCTCCTGGAGAGGGATGTTGTTCTGAATTGCAAAAGCATGGTTCATGAAATTCCCTCCGGATCCGGAATCAAGGAAGGCCAGAGCAGGGATTTGAGGCTGACATACTTAAGGAGGACAGGGAGTAAGATGCGCTTGGGAAACTCCGGTGCGGGAGAGGGGACGGAAGAGATTGTACCCAGAGAAATCCCATCATACCTCACTGGGTGCTGGCATTTCCCGGCCTCAAGGGACAATGCGGCAAGATGTGCCCAGGAGATCCGCAATAAAAGCACAGGCCCTCATTCCTCCGAAGAAGTCGTTTCGTAGACGAAAGTTGATGGCTGCCCAGTTGCATGGGTTCCGGAGCCTCCAATGCCGGTAAGACAGGAGCAGGATATCTGGAAGCAAAAGGCATAAAGACAGCAGTACGAGGATATTGATGTTCGGCCCGCCTTTCCAGAAGTCGTTGATCCACCTTGATGCATAAAGCGATCAGGGCCTCAAATGAGGTTGGCCTCTCACAGCCGCCAGTTCGTCCTTTAAGGACTCAGAAAGCCCTTGCCAGAAGGCCGCAGAGAGTGCACCATCATTCCAATCAGTCTCAGCCGCGATTGTCCAGAATTCCAGAGCGTATCGTGCCATAGATTTTTGACCCTGTGAAATGTGGAACAAGGAGGAAGCAGCCATATCACTACGTCCAGGAATATCAAAAACTAAACGAAACTCTCTCTTAAAGTTTGGAAAGCTGTAAGTGAGTTCAGGTCTTAGCTCCCAAATTGGTGAAGCCCAGGCCAAAATGCCCCGGTGAGGAGGGAGAAGATGTAAGCTAGCTTGGTTCGATCCGTGGGGAAGCGAGAAGGTGACAGTTCGAATTGAATCTCACACTGGTTTAAAAACCCACGGCATGCAAGCGGGTCTCCGGCATATTTACTAGGCGTAGGGATCCGCAACTCAGAAGTGCCTGCTCCCTCTCGGGAAACAGTGGGAGGAATAGCGGAACTGGAGGCGTTAACCTGGGGCATTTGAGAGGTTAAAGTAGCAACCGTTTGGTTAAGTGCGGTAACCTGATTGTCCAGAAAGGTGAAATGTTTGGAGATAGTGGTCAGGGTATCTTCCACCTCAGGGGGGTCTGGGTCTGATGGGCTCTGCATAATGTAACGCTCGGCCTGCCCACAAACCAGACGAGACCCCGGGACTGAGGTGGAAAGGACAAATACCACACACCTAACAGTAAACGGGGGCACGGCCGGAGTGTGGAAGTAGCGTCGCTGATCCGGGGAACAAAAATAGAAGTAGTTCGGTACTTGCCAAATCCGACGTAGAAGGGTTTGGTACATAAGCCAATGGTCCTGGAGTAGAGAAGGTAGCGTGGTAAAGTATCCGTAAGCCTGGGTCGAGGAGAGAGCTGCGTCGTTGAGGGTCCGTTTGCCGAGTCCACGGGGTATAGAAGACAGCGTGGTAGAGTGTCCAATAGCCAAGTCCAAGGGGTCCAGAAAGCAGCGTGGTCAAAGTCCAAAGCCAAGGTCGAAATCCAGGGAGGTCAGCAGAGAATCCAGGGACAGGAACAGGGACTGAAAAAAAGAGAGCCAAGCAGAAGCAGACAGCACCAAGGTAAAGTAGCTATGCAGAGCACTGAGAGAATGGGGAGACCAGACTAAATAGTGGGCTGGGATGTATCAGGGGAAAGGGAGGAGCGGAGGTGCGGTCCAGGGGTTAACCCTGATAGGAGAGAGAAGCCTGGGGGCGGACCTGGTCAAGCTGGGGCTGGGGAGCGCGCCAGTGCGCATGCCCGCAAGGAGGAGGCGGGACCAGGCTCAGGACGCCAGGTTAGAGAGGCTTGGGTCCGCGCGCGTATGTAAGGATGACGTGCTCGACCCGGAAGAGAGAGAGCAGCCGCGGGGGTGACGCCGATGGCAGGGGAACGCCGCCGGGCATTCGGGGCAGCGGAAGAGCAAGGTAAGGGGACGCCGCGCAGCGCGGGACCTTACAGTGAATGATTGAAAATATAATCTTATGGAAAGCCTAGGATATAGGCATTTGTTTTTAAGCTCTACTCAGAGATCCAAGTTGGGAAGGATGATCCTCACTCATAATGCCAGACGATAAAAGATATATATAAAAAAAAAACACTTATGGTGTAATATATCAAAAGTGTATTTATACAATAAAAATTTAGTCAATAGTACTCACACTTTCTCAGATTTCAAAAAGCTTATGCTCTCATAAACGTAACTGATACAGAGCAAATGAAAGGGAGTCTCTTCCAGTTTGGTTCTGGGCATCTGATGTCACCACCTGCCACTCTACTCTTTACTTCACTGACAATTTCTTGTCACCCAATGCGTTTCATCAAGGGTCCATGACTTGGGTCTCCTCTACAAGCCTTTAACCCTAACCAGGACATCGATCCGAAGCACACCGCGTCAACAGCGCATATCCTTGAGCGCGGTATCAACTGGGTGAAGACGCCAGCGGAGTAAGTGCGGTAACCGTGTCTCATTTTTTCCCACTGTTTTTACTGTGCACTGTAACTCTTAAACTAATTGTCCTATTTTTCCAATGACAGATCGCCAGACTTGAATCCGATCGAAATGGTCTGGCATCAGCTGAAGGACCATATCCGGAAAGTGATGAAACCCTCCAAAAAGGACGCGTTGGCGAAAGGCATAACGAGTTTTTGGAACGATGTACTAACCGTGGAACGCTGCAATAAATATTATAGACCATATTGTCACTGTGTTGCCCATTGTGATCGCGCGTAATGGGCAAGCATCAGGAAAGTAGTACTGTACTGTACTATTGTAAGTACAGTATGATACAGGTAAGTATGGCACAGTACATACAGTACATATATACAGTAGTTCCAGTATAGACTAGTTTGACAGTACTAACTGCATTCACAATGTCATAATGCCATAATACAGTATGCACCTACAGTAGAGTACAGTAACTGATCAATTTTAAAGAGAGCAGCACCAGCCATCTGGTTACATACTGTAGTATTTAACAGCAGTCAGAGTATACAGTAGTTCCAGTATAGACTAGTTTGTCAGTACTAAATGCCTACTAACTGCTCAATTTTTTTCTTTCCAGAGAAAGCAGCACCAGCCATCTACAGTAGTCCTACACATCACACAATGCCATAATACAGTACGCACATAACTGCACTAATTTTTTGTTTTCTTGTCGTTTCAGGAAAAAAGGATGGCCTGGGGAGAGGTGGGGTGTTGTGTGCAGTCTAATCTGTTATATAAACAGCAGTAATGAAGTACACAAAACCTCTCCTCTCTCAATGAACTACTGTACTGTACACAGAATGAGGAACAAGATAAAGACGGAAAAAATTATATATAGATATGTATATATATATGAGAAAAAGAGAGGAGAGAGCGCACGCCCCATAGCGTAAAATAGTAAATTTAATGAGGGGAGAGGGGGGATAAAAATGCACTTACAAAAGTACAAATAAAACAGGCATTGCGTGATATAATCACCACCATCCGGTTACTTTCTCAAAGGGCAGTATGGAGAGGAGGTGCGGCTTGCATTTAAATACACAATCTGATGCTATTGATTGAAAAGCACGCCTCTCCTTTTTAAAAAATTTATGTTTTCTTTTAATTTTAGTCTTGTTTTGGTGATTGGCAGGTTGTACATTATATTGCCTGGCATGGTGGCAGCTCCTGCCCACGGGGCATGGGAGTGCCACCTTGCCAATCAATGTTATTTTTGACAATTTTTGTGTTTAAAATTGAATGTGTTTTTTATTTTAGGCTTGCTTAGATGATTGGCAGATTGTACAGTATATTGCCTGACATGGTGGCAGCTCATGCCTACAGGGCATGGGAGTGCCACCTTGAAAATCAATTGTTTTTTTTGGCCTTTTTTGTGTTTTAAATTGAATGTGTTTTCAATGTGGAGGTTGTTTTTAAGATTGGCAGGATGTGTTTTTTTAATGTTCAAATGTTTTTTAATGGCGTTTAATTACAACATTATTAGGATGGACAATTGCTTTAAATATCAGTATGTTTTTTTCTCACAAAAAGAATGGGGATAAACTGGAACCCAACTAACTCCTCTGGCAATGTATCAATTCAATCATAAAACCATATTTGTATAACTGCAGTTACTATAAAAAATAAAATCATATTTTAAGAAAGTGTTAATGGCCCAGCAAAGTTCTGCTTGTCGCAATAAAGGGGTTTATGAGCCAACTCATTTTTGTTACCAGTGAATTTCTTTATGGACCAACTTCTATTATTCAGTTCTGCTGCACAAATGTTATACTGTTTTTCAACATTCATTTACAGTAAATTGAATACACTGCAGAAAATTAGTGTTTAAAAATTAAACCATTTGTGGTACAATATGCACTCTATAGCAGAGAGTTTCACAGGCAACTGCAATTGCAGTTCATTAGCCACTGATGCTAAAGCTTTTGTTTCAATGATAAATAATGCATGGTCTCAATGTTTATCACAATAACACAGCCATGAGTCTCTGTTTGGGTAATGGAGTTCTCACCACAAACAAGGCATGACCGCGAGGCCGA
This sequence comes from Ascaphus truei, assembly GCA_036426205.1. NCBI lineage: Eukaryota > Metazoa > Chordata > Amphibia > Anura > Ascaphidae > Ascaphus > Ascaphus truei. The sequence goes on along the minus strand of WSYH01002763.1, from coordinate 43,481 downwards.
GGTGGGTATTTGATATTTCCCCAAGCCACACCTGCGTGGGTGCCTCTAGAGTGTAGATTGGTTGAGGTAGCCGGGTCGGGGTAGGAGAGGTCAGTAATATTTGTCGAGGTCAGTGTTGGAGAGTAGCGGATCGTAGGAGGTACTTAGACGTGGTATGGATTGGAGAGAGGCGGATCATCGTGGTACTTAGCTGAGGTCAGTATTGGAGAAGAGCGGCCATTGAGGTGCTCTGCCGGGGTCGGGACGGAGAGGTACAGATGGTCATTCATAGCTGAGGTCAGGAGAACAGAAGAGCGGTGCCTGGAGGAAAAGCTAGGGTCAGGAGCAAGGATCTGGAAGCACGACAAGACTGTGGAGGCAAGACATCATTGAACACTTTGCTAGTAGGAAGGTTTATGCTCAGCCGTTGAACCAGGGAAACGGCTGAGCATATAAGGCATACTGGGACTAATGAGGACAAGGTGAGAGGGAGCGCGTCAGGATATGCATTTGGTCACGTGGGGGGAATCCTTGATGGAGAAGGATTTAGGAGTGCTTGTAGACAGCAGGATTAGCAATAGTGCCCAAAGTAATGCAGTAGCTGCAAAGGCAAACAAGATCTTATCTTGCTTCAAACGGACAATGGATGGAAGGGAAGTAAACATAATTATTCCCCTTTACAAAGCATTAGTAAGACCACACCTTGAATATGGATTACAATTTTGGGCACCAATCCTAAGAAAAGACATTATGGAACTAGAGAGAGTGCAGAGAAGAGCCAACACATTAATAAAGGGGATGGACAATCTAACTTATGAGGAGAGACTAGCTAAATTAGATTTATTTACATTAGAAAAGAGGCGTCTAAGAGGGGATATGATAACTATATACAAATATATTCGGGGACAATACAAGGAGGTTTCAAAAGAACTACTGTATTCATCCCAAGGGCAATACAAAGGACTCAGGGGCATCCCTTAAGGTTGGAGGAAAGGAGATTTCTCCAGCAACAAAGGAAAGGGTTCTTTACAGTAAGGGCAGTTAAAATGTGAATTTCATTACCCATGGAGGCTGTGATGGCATATACAATAGATTTGTTCAAAAAAAGGTTGGACATCTCTTTAGATAGGAAAGGTATACAGGGATATACCAAATAGGTATACATGGGAAGGATGTTGATCCAGGGATTAATCCGATTGCCAATTCTTGGAGTCAGGAAGGAATTTATTTTTCCCCTAATGAGATATCATTGGATGATGTGACTCTGGGGTTTTGTTTGCCTTCCTCTGGATCAATAAGTATAGATATATGATAAAATATCTGTTGTCTAAATTTAGCATAGGTTGAACTTGATGGACGGAAGTTTTTTTTCAACCTCATCTACTATGTAACTATGTAACTATGTAACTATGTAATGTGGTGAGAAGAGACCTACGGTGGCTGATTGAGAGCCATTTCATCAATGATCAGTGAAAGCATAAACTTCCGTTCTTGCTGGGATTATTTCTTTGTAGCAGCACTCCCCTAAACCAGGAACTTTAACGCTGCCATCTCTGGGTTGGCGGAGGACTTTTACATCAGTAACACCAGCAGTGAAGTCCCAGAGGACACGTGTTCCAGCGGAGCAAGCAGAAAGCGGTCACTTCAGCTATGTTCCATCTCATAACACGCTTTTATATTTTGGCAAATTTGTGAGTTTGAATTTGTCTGAGCGATTGTTTTATTAAACCTTTGAAAAAAAATTATCACACGAGGATTGGGCGCTTTTTTTTTTTTTTCTCTCTGATATATATATATATATATATATATATACACATGAAGGTCAGTCAGCACACTGCAGTAGAAAAGGTTATAATAGCAGATGCTAGTCCCATAGAAAATAAGTATGATACGAACCAATCCAAAGACCAGTAAAGAGACAGCACACCGCACGGGGTTAATCCAAAAATCTATATTCACAACATGAAATACACGTAAGCCAACATTTCGGTCCCACAGAGAGACCTTCCTCAGGGCCGTGCAACCCACAAGTGCAAGTGACCACACATATATACCCTCACCCATAGTGCAATGCAAACAAAGGGAACCAATCACCAACATGCAATCAGACAGAATATGCAACATAGCTGTGCTCCGTGCCCCCTCCCCTATTACCTGATTATCCAAATGACTCATCATGACATGAGAGTAGGCACTTAAACTATTAGGAGAAAGACACCCTTTAGACACTGGTCCCAGGGTCTACTGCCCTTGCGGGGGAAGGTCGCGCACCGCGCATCTGCAGTGGGCCAAAACATATTGACTGCCGGAGCGCCAGCAAGGAGAGTACGCCGCGCATCACAGCTGTGAGCAGACGCCTCATTGACTCTCCCTGGCCACCAGGGACGCCGGCAGCGCAAAACGCACATGCGCAGTCTGAAAAACCGCCTCGGTGCACAGTTACCCACACACTGACAGTAATAATGGGCTAAACAGAATAGTAATAAACAGAGCGTTAAGGTGAACCACAGGGGGACAGGTAGAGGTATAGAGCACAAGGAGCGCATAGCATCACCATAGTATATAAGGACAAAGGAAGTGCAAAAGTGCAGAGGGAGTGATGCAACAGAGTATGAGTGACAAACATAAAAAAGGCATAATGCAAAATCAAGTGAAAGCAGGGAGACTGCTACAAAAAGCAGCTAAGTGAAAGTTCCTCATTTAGGCCACCAGGTGTCATAGTTCTTAGTTCATAAATAAGCCTTGCTTCCTGTTTAAGCAAAGTCCTGCCCCTGTCACCCCCACGGGGGGGGACTGGGACCTGCAGAATAGGCATACAACGAAGTGTGGCCAGTGTATGCCTTTTTTCCTTGAAATGTCTAGCCACAGGTAGACACTTCAGGTCTACATCAGAGTCATCACTCAGTAGGGCTTTTCTGATGTTTGAACGGTGCATGGCCATGCGTTCTTTCAGCATCCTTACAGTCTTCCCGATGTACAGCAATCCACAAGGACACTTAATAAGGTACACCACGAATTTAGACTCACAGTTCAGTGGTTGTTTGATTTTAATCGGTGCGCCACTATGCGGGTGATTGTAGCTAGGGCCCAGCTGCATATAGTTGCAGTTGGTACAGCCATGACAGCGGTACGAACCAGGTTTTTTGGCTAACCAAGTGGTGGGTGTGGCATATTTGTCTATTGGGTCAGATCCAGTGACCATGTCACCAATGTTTGGTCCCCGACGAAAGCAGAATAGAGGTGGCTCTCTAGCAAATGCACCAATCCTCTCGTCATTCTCCAGGATGCGCCAATTGCCCCGAATGCAGAGCTTAATGCTGTTGGTAGCAGTACTGAATGTACTGACTATATTGAGCCTGTTGCTCACCGGTCTGCCTGTCGAAGGTGTCAATAGTTCACCCCTATCAACCTGTCCAACCTTTTGCAAGGCAAAATTGATGTCCTTGGCCGAATAGCCCCTCTCCCGGAAGCGTGCGGCCATTTGGGCCAAGGCCCGTTGGGATTCTTCTGGATCAGTGGTGATTCTTTTCACTCGGAGAAGCTGGGAGTATGGGAGACCCCTCTTGAGTGGTACAGGATGGTGGCTGGCTGCACAAAGAAGGGAGTTCTTGTCTGTACTCTTCCGGTATATTCTAGTAGCCAGCGTGCCTCCAATTTTGTACACTATGGTGTCTAAAAAAGCGATTTCCTGGTAGCTGTGGTTGAGGGTAAAACGGATTGTGGAGGGGATTTTGTTTAAATCAGAAACAAATGTCAGCAGCTCCTCTTCACTGCCCGTCCACAGAATGAAGATGTCGTCAATATAGCGAAGGTATTTGATGATATGCCGTCCATGCGTGGTGTCAGTTAATATGTGCAACCGTTCATACAAATCCATAAACAGATTAGCGTACGACGGTGCCATATTTGAGCCCATGGCAGTGCCCGTAAGTTGCAAGTAGTAGTGTTTCTCAAATTTAAAGAAGTTCTTATGGAGGATGACCTCAATGAGCAACATGAGAAAGTCAACTGGTGGACCCTGTTCGACTCCCTGTTCTTCCAATTTTGTGCGTACTGCTTCTAGGCCCCCTGCATGGGGAATGTTGGTGTACAGGCTGGACACATCTAGCGTAGCAAGAATACATTCTGCTGTGTTAACGGAAAGATGGCTGAGCTGCTCAATAAAGTCCGTGGTGTCCTTGATGTATGAACCCATTCCAGCCACCAGTGGCTGTAGATAGAAGTCCACAAATTGCGAGAGGGGGTGGCACAGCGACCCACGGGCCGAGATGATGGGTCTGCCCGGTGGTGCGACTATAGATTTGTGTACTTTGGGTAGTGTGTATAATACTGGCATCACAGGGTGGTCCTGAGTCAGGAATTTACTGGTTTCTTCTGTGATCCAGGCATTATTCAAGCCCAATCGGATGATGCCATCAATCTCCTTCTTGTAGGCTATCGTCGGATCCCCCGGGAGGCGTCTATAATGATGTACAACTGCAAGCTGTTGCTCAATCTCCTGCTTATAGTATTGATAATTTAAAACCACAATCCCTCCACCCTTGTCTGCTGCTCTCACTATAATCCCCTTGTTCTCCCGTAGCATTTTCAGGGCAGCTCTCTCCTCTCTCGATGTATTAAAAAAGCTGGTCTTATGATTCTTCAGAATTTTCCGTGTGTCTTTCGTCACCAAGTTCATAAATGCAGCTATGTTGGGGTTCAGTGAGTGCGGGTCAAAGGTGCTCCTGGTCTTAAATGGATTTGGGGTAATGTCTCCAGAAGAGTTAATATCAATATTCTTAGAGAAGATTCTACTTATGTGTAGCTGGACTGACCTTCAGTGAATTTATGCTTTATGGGTTGTGCACTACGTACTTATTCATGCTTTACATTCCCTGCGATGGCGCTAGCGCGGGAGTTTGTGGAGTTGTATTTAGGAAACACTTGGCCCCATTTACATATTCTAATTGTGATATGGTTTGTGACTATTGTTTATATGTGCAATGGAGGAATTGCTGACATCACAGGCATTTTTTCGTCCCAAACGGACTTGTGGCGTTTTGGTCGTTCAGTGATGCAGAGGTCGCACAGATCCGCTTCACAGAGTCCTTGTGATGATGTAGCAGGACCTGACAAAGGCTGTGCTGATGTTTCAATGAGTCTTAAATTGAAGAAAGGAAACGTGAAGTGGTGTATGTTTTATTTACATGGCCTCACCCTTGTCACACACTACCACAAAGCTGAGGAGCTGCCAAGGGGGTTCAGGGTGAAAAATCAGCCTACCATTGGCAGATGTGAATGGATTTCTGCAACGCTGGATAGCCATTTTAAACAAAGTTCTTTCGCATCTAATGATTCTGGTCATGACCAATCAAGCAAGGAAATTGCCCAAATTGAAGAAGGACATTGCATGTAATAGAAACCAACATGTGGACACACCTGGCAGCGGACACGGATACCAACTGTGATAGAGTGCAAATACCATTGATGCCTATAGGGCAAATTTAATCAAGTTTAAGAGGAGACAGCTCCGGCAGGTGACGCGGACTACAAGGAGAGCAAGATCTACGATGGCTCCGGGGTGGGTGAGAAGAAGAGCGGTAGAAGCGGTCCAAAGCGACGCGATACCAGCCTCGGTCTAGCGGTGAGGGGTGATGCCGCCAGGATGGGCTACACGACCAGTGCATACTGATAGCATCAGATGCCCGCGGACAACACACAGCTCCATGGACCTTTTTGTATGGTCCGGGCGATGGCGGATCGAGCGAGAACTCTGGCCCGCAGGGCCACAACGCGCACAGGACCACCAGGAGAGGTGGCGGAGATCGGCGGTATCCCTGCGCGAAGGAAAAGCGACAAGGGGCACCGAGGCAAGCGACTGACGGTGACTACAATCTATCGGACCACTCAACTGACACCGGCAGAGGTTTGCATTTTACACGAAGGCTCATCATTTGTGCCAACCCATATGCGGATTCTTTGACTGGGAGTGTTGATATGTACAGTACTGTCACAGACAATTGAGTTAAAGGATGTTCTTCTCTAAGAATATTGATATTAACTCCCTGGAGACATTACCCAAATCCATTTAAGACAGGGCACCTTTGACCCGCACTCACTGAACCCCCAACATAGCTGCATTATAGAACTTGGTGACGAAAGAAACAAGCGAAAATTCTGAAGAATCATAAGACCGCTTTTTTTACATATCGAGAGAGGAGAGAGCTGCCCTGAAAATGACGGTAGAGGGAACAAGGGGATTATAGTGAGAGCAGCAGACAAGGGTGGAGGGATTGGTGTTTAAATTATCAATAATAAGCAGGAGATTGAGCAACAGCTTGCCGTTTGTACATCATTATAGACGCCTCCGTGGGGATCCGTACGATAGCCTACAAGAAGGAGATGATGGCTATCGATTTGGGCTTGAATAATGCCTGGCACGAACGAAGAAAACAGTAAATTCCTGACTCAGGACCACCCTGTGGATGCCAGTATTAACACACTACCCAATAGTACACAAATCTATAGTCGCACCACCGGGCAGACCCATCATCTCGGCCCGTGGGTCGCTGTGCACCCCCTCTCGCATTGTGTGACTTCTATATACACCACGGTGGCTGGAATGGGTTCATACATCAAGGACACCACGGACTTTATTGAGCAGCTCAGCCATCTTTCGTTAACACAAGCAGAATGGATTCTTGCTACGCGAGATGTGTCCAGCCTGTACACCAACATTCCCCATGCAGGGGGCCTAGAAGCAGTAAGCACAAAATTGGAAGAACAGGGAGTCGAACAGGGTCCACCAGTTGACTTCTCATGTGCTATCTGAGGTATCCTCCATAAGAACTCTTTAAATTTGAGAAAACACTACTACTGCAACTTACGGGCACTGCATGGGCTCAATATGGCACCGTCGTAAGCTAATCTGTTTATGGATTTGGACAGTTTGTGATAATGAACGGTGCTGACATATTAACTGACACCAGCAATGACGGCTACACATCAAATACCTTCTATATTGACGACATCTCATTCTGTGACGGGCAGTGAAGAGGAGCTGCTGAATTTGTTTCTGATTAAAACACAAAATCCCCTCCACAATCCGTTTTACCCTCAACCACAGCTACCAGGAAATCGCTTTTTTAGACCACCATAAGTGTATAACAATTGGAGGCACGCTGGCTACGTAGCAATAGTACCGGTAAGGGACAGACAAATCTTTGGATTGGTTCGTATCATATATATATATATATATATATATATACTTTGTGGGTAGATTTCAGCCGGCCATTACGGCCACTGTTTTTATGTTTACATTTTACATGTATTTGCAGTCAATACATTGTCTCATGTTATTAGAAATAATGTTAGGCTAAACCGGAGATAAGGTACAGTAGCCTGTCGATAGATCACCTGGTGAGACAGGGGAACCATTCAAGAGACTGGACTGGGGCAATGGAGGGGCCCATTAGCAGAGGTGCGGGCTATCACAGTCCTTAATGGTGGGTTGAAATAATGCTGTTTAGGTTGAAAACTGTTTTGATTGGTTATGTTAGTTATAGTTATTTTAATAAAAATAAATTATTTGGTAAGTGTAAGACCAGGCTGAGACCCCAAGACAGGGAGCCAGATGAGAAAAATACAGTATATGTTGTTTCTGTGTGTGTGTGTGTGTGTGTGTGTGTATACTGTATGTATGTGTGTGTGTGTGTGTGTGTGTGTATATATATAATATAATATATTAGTACTATAATATATTATCTAGATTATAATGATATATATATATATATATATAGACCATACGATAACCGGTTGCAACAAGACATCAAGGGACATCACGCAGGTAAGTAAATCAAAATTTTCTATATTTGCTAGAGACACAAAAACCGACGTTTCGGTCCCCAGTGGGACCTTTCTCAAGGTCACCACCTTGAGAAAGGTCCCACGGGGGACCGTTAACGTGATTTGTGTTTGTCTTCTATCAAATATAGAAAAAATTTATGATTACTTACTGCGTGTTGTCCTTGATGTGTGTTGCAACCGGTAGTATGCCGTCTGTTATTGCTTTTGGGGATAAGTATCAAAAACTTATTACTTGCAAATGTTGTGCCGGTTGTGCATTGGAGATATTATAGTATATTATATATATATATATATATTATATATAGTATATATATATATATAATATATATAATATATATATATGATATCTACAGTGTGTATTATAGGTTATACTGTAGATGGTACATGTTGCAGCCAGTTTTTCTATTTCTTAGAGGGATGGGGGCTACCAAGAGGGGGATAGAAACTGACGGATCCCACCATTGGCCAACATACCCCCAACTGAGCCACAGACCCTTAGTCCAAGCCTTACCAGAGTTTGGTACATTGTTCTTTTTTGATTGCCTACTGCACAACCTGAATCTATTCCATTTTTTTTGCAGTTGTGATAAATATATATTACCAGATTTAAATGATATTATGTTTCATGCTGTGTACAGTAGTGTCAATGGTTATTTTATCACAGTTAGTGTTAGAAATAGGCAAATAACTGCATATGTGTTGCTACCATTGCCAGCTGGTACATTTTTGCAGGGATTTCAAATAATATAACATTTTGTTCACTCTGAATCTTAAACATATTCTCTAAATCAAAAATATATTAACTCAGAACTCAAGTGTTTGTTTCAGGGATAATTTTGATTTATTGTATTGAGCATGTTTTAAGATTGCTCAAGCACACCCACACACATCCATGAAAACGAAGATAATTGACAAATACAAAGGCAATTTAGGAAGCCTACCCAGGCTTAAAATGTTGCCATTGCTATCTTTTGTGTTCAATGAGAAAACATTAATGATAGCATGAAAGCCAGAGATGCATTTCATGTTCAACACTGATATAGATCATAACTCTTTGTAGCTCTAAACTGCTCAAGTGTTTTCCAGATTATTCTTTTGTTCAGAACATTGTCCTACCAACTCTTATAAATTATCATCTTTCAATTACACTATTTTTAACTGTAGCCACATGGTCAAGATACCGGACACTATTGATGTATTGTCCACTGTAGCAGTTCTGTCTGCAATATTCTTCTTTCTTTCAATGTGATTTCTTCTGACAAAGGCAGCCCATTATTTTCATGCCAAGCTTGTAGCAGTTTTGCCCCTCGAAAAAGTTGATAATAACAAGCTCACTATACAGAGTATTTATAATACTGTAACAGTGTTTTCACCACCCTATGGGAGATTCCCCTTTTACCAGGTGTATGGTGCATGCTACAGATGCAGCGGCCATTATTAGATCATTTCTCTGCGCTGTTTTCATAAAGTCTGCTGTATTCCGCGTGGCATTCACTCATTAATCTTCTGTGAAGGTGATCAATCACACACATGTTTACCGTTGTTGATTTTCCGTGATTACTGTGATTGTGATTTGTTTGGGTGCCGATCTGCGTGTTTCTGCCAGATGGCAAAAGTGAATCCCTTTGCACAGGGCAACCAGTGAGTTGTGTGTCGTTAATTTGCAGGTGTTTAAAAACTAGTCAAAAAGAGTGGCCACTACAATCAAACATTGTAAAATGACCTTGATCACTGAAGACGTTATCAAATTTAGGCGTTTCATAATTAAAATCTCCACAGTATACACAATGCTTGTCCCGTTATTCTGCATTGCTATCCCTGCACTTGTTGAATGGACATCATGTCAAGTCCTTATACCAAACCACAATGCAGTTACGCATTTCTCAAATGTTCTGCAATTAATGCTGAAACAGATAAAAAGGCAACTTAAGCAGAGATTTACGACTATATGATTGAAAAATATGAATTCTTCACATTTTCACCTAACCAACTTGGCTAGAAGCATTCAATAAGGCAAATATTAACTAATGATTATTGCTTTTTTTCACAGATACCTGTACAACAGGATATTGGTCTGTGCTCCCAGCATTTGCTAGTATGTTTGCTCATGGCGACTGCAAAAGAAGAAAGGTCGGGTTTTATCCATTAAGATTTGTACAGGTACTTCCCGACCCTGCAGTGCACCCAAACCAGCTTGCCAATACAATTGCAATAACAGGCCGACCGTGACTGAAAACCAGATGAGCAGCAATCCTTGCTACCTAGCCCCGCCTGAATACCAGCTTCAGCAGGCACCTGTCAACTATAATGCTGATTACATGAGTGATCCCACACAATGCTGTATACCCCTGACATAGGGTCATCTCCACCCGGTTGGCAATGTATATAATGAAGATAAATATAATGCAGACTACATGAGTGACACTTGCTTGTACGCACAATACACCTCTGACATTGGCTCATCTCTATCTGGTTGGCAAAGATTATAATGAAGGTAAATATAATGTACTATACAGTATTAACTTTAATTCCCCTGGGGGGCACTAGATTGTATGGGGGGGCATGACTTTTATACAGGTCCCGTGATCTCCCCCAGGCATTTAAATTAAATGATGTGGATCGTGCGAAGCCTCCGTAATCCACTTCCATTTCAGCCCTTCCAAGGTACCTTCCCTTTCAGCAATGCTTCATCATGGTAACCCGGCATAAAATTACCATGGCAACGTGACGTCACATGACCATGCGCATCATTTCATGCCGGGGCCGAGCTGGGGGTGGTGGTGCGAGGTGCAGAGGAGAGCAGCCTGGTATAGTGTACTGTATGCCTGCTATACCCCGTCAATGCTTGTACACATGCGCACTTAAGCGTGACTTGACGCATGTGCACTACCGGAATTTATAGCATAATGTTTTTTCCAGAAACGAAACTTTGAAATCGAGCATCAAAAGATAAGGATGAAGTTCGATGGATCTCTAATATCGCTTTTTTTTAAAACATTGCTTTTTTAGTTTTATACAGTCAGTATTACTAGCTTCACACTTTTAAAATTTTGCCACGCTACAGTATTATTTTGGACGACACACAATGCACTGTGATTCAATTACATGTTATTACCTGTAATAAAATTTCACACAGGTGATTTTATTCCACTTCATGGCTAATGGAAAACATTAATGATGCTTTATTTTACATGTTTAATCAATGTTAAGATTTAGAAAATAACTACATTTGCAAATAGTTCAAACAGTTGTTTTCTAATCCTTCACGATCATCCGTGCAGTACTGTAGGACAGACCAATTGAGTTGCATCTCACCTTCCCCCACAAAGCAAAGTCATTGGACTACAGTAGCTACTGTATCTAAAAGTGTAAGACGATTTCATGATTTGTCTGCTAGTATAGAAATGTACATTTCCTGGTTTTAATACTTAATCAATTTTTACATTTATAAAATCACTACGTTTTTATTTCTTTATGACTCTTCAAAGGACTGAAAAAATTTGTTTATATTTTACAACATTTCAAATGATTTTTTTCAACAGTAATCCTGCACGCTCATCACAGCATTATGTACACAAAGATGAAACCTTTTAGTTGCACCTTTCCCCCCCCCCCACCAAGCCAAGGACAAGGCATTTGACTTGTTATCAACACCTCCCCCGGCCGATCCAGAACATTCACACAGAAAGACACAGTGTGCTTCGGGTCTTGCATGGCTGATAAGAAGACCTGCACTGTAATTTGGCTACAATGACTTCACTGCCAATGTGAATTTCCAGTCAAGTCAAAACAAAAAAAGAAAGGCATATCCATTTTTTTTAATTTTTAGGGATTCATAAATTAGTGATTTGAAGAAACACTTTATGTAATGCTTTTTTAAAATATGTAATCAATTTCATCATTGCTAAAATAATAATATTGTGATTTGAACAATGAGGTTGCTTTTTATTGTACAATTGGGCTTTGCAGGTGTAATTTATTCGACAAGAAACCCAGAAAAAAATAAAAATTTCAATATGGGATTTTCAGGTCCACAAAAAAAAATTAAGTCATATTTTTTTTCTTGAGCAGACCGTAATAAATTATTGATTTTAAGGAAAACTGTATTTTACAGTATGCATTTTTACTCATATTTGATCAATGTTTACATAAAGTCTCTATGAGGTGGCATACTGTCATGCTGATAAAGTGCTTCGTCATGAAATGCGTAGGTGCGTTCATGTAGTCCTTGTTCTTCTTGGAAGCTTGCATTAAATAGCTGATTTGACAGAGTTTGGAGTTTGCCTGGGATATATTTCTTTCGTCGCTGGCTGAGCTCTGTTTGTCACATTCTTACCTGGATTTCTACTTTGGATGGATGCACGCCATGGATGCTTCCAGTGTTCCTGCACCATACAAGTAATGGGCCATAGTGCCATGTAATTATTCCTGTTTTCTCTGTACGTTGAAGCTTACAACCATTATATGTTTGGGTTTATACAAATGTGTCATTCTATGCGGATGTCAAGTGGACACCACTAGGCACATACTCATTGTATATTTCTTTAAGCATGCAGATTATGGACACTGTGTTAACATCCGGACATTCATTGGATTTATGGATTATTCCCTTATAAAGCCCTACCTGGTTTCTACAAGGCCACTACTGGTTCTGGAGCACCACAATATCAACTATTGTACTATATCTCTTTCTCTCCCGCCTCGATTACTGTAACCTCCTGCTGTCTGGCCTTCCTGCCTCTCACCTGTCTCCCCTACAGTCTATCCTAAATGCTGCTGCAAGAATCACTCTACTATTTCCGAAATCAGTCTCAGCGTCTCCCCTGCTGAAATCACTCTCCTGGCTTCCTATCAAATCACGCATCTCGCACTCAATTCTCCTCACTTTTAAAGCTTTACACTCTTCTGCTTCTACTTACATCTCAGCCCTAATTTCTTTCTATGCACCATCCCGACTCTTGCGTTCTGCTCAAGGATGTCTTCTCTCTACCCCTTTTGTATCTAAAGTCCTCTCCCGCCTTAAACCTTTCTCACTTTCTGCCCCACATCTCTGGAATGCCCTTCCCCTCAATACCAGACTAGCACCCTCTCTATCCACCTTTAAGGTCCACCTTAAGACACACTTGCTTAAAGAAGCATATGAGTAACACCGTGGCTAACACTATACACGATACTTAAAGCTTGCCCCCCTGCAGACGCACTTACCTGAATGCCCTCCTACTTTCTGTACGTTCTCCCCACCAATTTGCTTGTAAGCTCCCCGGAGCAGGGACTCCTCTTCCGAAAAGTTACTTTTATGTCTCAAGCACTTATTCCCATGATCTGTTATTTGTATTATTTGTTATTTATAGGAAAAAACCACCCTTGGTGCAGGATACTCTCCCAGCAATACTTCCGGTAAGGCTTGGGCCATGGTATTGCAGACCATGTGGACGCATCTGCAGCCTGAGTGAAGAGACTTAAGACAGTGTTTGCGTCCATGTGGCATGCGGGCGCACGTTGCGTAAGAAATCTGTTCAAACAGATTTCTTGGCATGACAAACCAGTCATGTGAGCGGTTTGCCCAATGAGGTTGAACCAGCTCCGTGACATCACTGGTACGCCCTTAGACATGCCAACGGATGGCGCGCGTACCAAGGCCAAAAAATGCACCCGCTTGAAGCGGGTGACGTCAGGGCCGCGCACGCCTCCACATGGGAGAAGGCACCATGGCCCCAGCCTAAGACACAAATGTACTTTCAAACCTCTAGTCCTACTATTAGGTGCGGTAGCCAATGCCATGCATGCTTTGTCTCCTTCAACTCCACTCAAAAACCAGAAGATACTGTTTAACAATGGACTGTACTGGCAAGAAGGTATAATATTTTTTTTCTATTTTTGTTTTCTATTTTGCATGTCTGGAGCTAGGCAAAGACAAAGTGCAGGAACAACCTCCCTCCATCACTTGGACACAGTGCTCAAATCCATGCATGCCATGCCCCTTCCCACCAAACTCCCCAAAACCTACTGTAATGTACTTTAAAACCTACTGTAAAGTGCAGTAGCACATGCCATGCATGCTTTGTCTCTGCCAACCACCCTCAAAAACTAGAAGACTGTTTAACAATGGACTGCACTGGTGTCATGGTTTAATACTGTAGTTTTTTCATGTGTACAGTAGTCACAATGTACTGTAGTCATAATGTACGGTTCCTCGTGTCATGCCCTTTCTCCCCAAACCCCGCAAAAATCTGGATTGCATAATGTAAGGTGCGATTGTAAATATATAATATTGTCTATTTCTTTACAGACCAGGATGTCCAAGAAGCACCATCCATTGCGAAGAAAAAAATGACAAGATTGTACATTTTGAAGAAGAGGCAACTTTGTATTCTTGTATTATTCTTTTTTCCTTTATTATCCTGTACAAATAACATTTTTCATTCTTTCAATATACTTTTTGCTGTATTTATGTTTTACTGTTTACACTTACAGTAGTACTATACATAAAGTACTAATGGCATTTAAATATACTATATACTGTATAAATATTTCGTTGACATACTGTACAGTACTGTATACAGTATAAACAGAATAAACATCTTGCAAATAAGGTGCATTTACTGTTTAGATATACTTACACTTACAGTAGCACTATAGTGAACATACTGTACATACTGTAATATAATGTTATAAAGGCATTTAAAAACATATAAATATCTGACATACCGTATATATACAGTATAAATCTTAAAATTAAGTTGCTTTTAGTGCTTAAATTAACTTACAGTAGTACTATAAATAAAGTACTTTGACATAAAAATCTTTAAAATATGTTGCATTTACTGTTTACATACACTTACAGTACAGTGAGGAAACTCACTGTATTTTACTGTACAGTAATGTAATCCTGAACAAGGTTACATAATGACAAGCATGCGCAGAAATGTGATGACACACATATGTGTTTCAACAAGGTTCCAATTTGACAAACACGCATGCGCAGAAATGTGATGACCTGCATATGCGTTTCAACAAGGTTCCAATTTGACATATACGCATTTGCAGAAATGTGATGACACGCATAGGCATTTCAACAAGGTTCCAATTTAACATAAACTTTATTATCTAGTGAAAATAAAGGTGAACAATAGCGCTCATGCAAACAATGAATTACAAAAAACCTGTGATATAGAGTCCAAGGTAGTCCTGGAGCTGCCCAAAGAAGTGAATCTGGAATCTGCTACCCAGATTTGGTAATGTAGGGGAAAGACACCTCCTGTGGCGCTGAGGAATGGTATAATTGTGATTGTAGACAAAGTTCTTTTCTTGATGGATTCCTCAAGAGAAAAAGAGAAAACAAGCATACACACAAAAGTGACTAGGACATAAGCGTTAGGGATCGCTTGCTGTGAGGTGAAATTGCGTCAATCCACGGAAGAGGATCTCCTTTTCTGCTCCTGTGTCTGCTTGCTGCACACTGCTTGCTGCTTTCTCCCAGTCATGCCAAAAGACCTCCTACATGTTTCGAAACTCCTAATAGTGGGTTTCTTCCTCAGGGAAACCCACTATTAGGAGTTTCGAAACATTAGGAGGTCTTTTGGCATTACTGAGACACCGTAGCTGTGGAGAACAAGCGGTGACGTCACAGGAGGAGTTGATCGGCTGAACTCTGGGAGAAAGCAGCAAGCAGTGTGCAGCAAGCAGACACCCGAGCAGAAAAGGAGATCCTCTTCCGTGGATTGACGCAATTTCACCTCGCAGCAAGCGGTCCCTAACGCTTATGTCCTAGTCACTTTTGTGTGTATGCTTGTTTTCTCTTTTTCTCTTGAGGAATCCATCAAGAAAAGAACTTTGTCTACAATCACAATTATACCATTCCTCAGCGCCACAGGAGGTGTCTTTCCCCTACATAAACTTTATTATCCCTAACAAATAAAACATTTAATTAATTAAAAATACTTTTTGTTGTGTGTGTTCATATTTTAAATCTTCTACAGATCGAGAATTTTTGTATGGCTAAAAGCTAAGGAGCTTCAGAGAGACTTCTTTCCCATGAACTGTATATGAACTCATATTTTTAATCTTCAAATTACAATTACACACACACTTGAAGTACTGTATGGGAATAAAAAACAGGTTGAATTGCAATTAGATTTTTTTAAGACAACAACTCGCGATCGCCCACTTGAATTTCTTGACAGTATTGCAGACAACGCTATAATGCAATTTTCTGCACTCGATCAAAACACTAGTAAACTTACAATACGTCTTAACGCTGGAAAATTTCAAGAAATCACACACCATGACCGGGTATGCTATGGAATACAACCCACGAAATGTTCGGATAACGGCCGCTGCATATGTAGCTGTTTGCTGAGGCTGAGGACTCCGCCAATGTTTGGGGGACTGTATTACAGGTTTTTGAGGTACCTACCTGACATTTACTCTACGGTACTCAGCACCTCCTTATGCTGTAGGCTCCAGATGTATGAAGGTAATCTTCCACAGTAGAACAGACTCCTCTACCCCAGGAAAGATTACACACCAGCATGAGGTATATATAACAGGAATGGTTTTATCTTTCTTCTGCTCAGCACAGTCTTGTGGCAACTCTGCCCAATGCTCTGATCTATCAAACTTCAGATGGTCCCTGGACCTGCACTATAGGTCAAGGGCAGTCCTAGCTCTTCCCCAGCCCTCTAGCAGGGCCATGGTAATCACTCACTCTCCCTGGAAGGAAATAGAACCTGGGCCTCCCAGTACACAGCAGCCCGGTGTGATACCTTGTCTCTCTCATGGTAGAAACCAACTAACAATTTGGAGATGCAACCCCCTTGAATACAGTAGGGGGAGGGTACCAGGTCTGAATCCAGAATTGGGTAGAACACAGACCTGATCCCACCTCCTCCCCGGTCACTCAAGTGTACTGCCTGAGTGGGGAAAACCCATGATTGGTCCTAACACTGCCTGCTGTTACCAAGACTGTTATGTCAGGACAGAGCAGAATAGTAGTCAGACATGGCATGTCTACACTACATTATAAGGAGATGTTAGGTCATTTAAAACCTGGAACAGTAGTACTGTAGTAGAACAAAATTCACCATATTTCTTAAAGAAAAAATGTCAGTGCTTTCAGCACCTGTGATATTTGTATAAATAACAGATACTGTATGATCTTTCCCAGTGGGCAATACACTTCATCTAAGAAAATTGCAAATGAGAAGCTGGATACATTAACATTTTCATGGTTGCAATTTTGGTACAAAAAGTATGTCTATCCATTTTACCTCAGTTGGGAGACTTACATAATTATCCTCAACACGACACAGAAAATGTTAAGAAGCCCTTAAGACTTTAGGAATCGGCTAACCTCTGGCCAGGCTGGGGTTAATTAGTGGGGAATAGGTTAAGAGGATCTTATAGGGGCTTTCATTGTTTGGGCAGGCAGGCATGGGAGGGAGCTTAGTGGGGCAAATGATTTAAAAGGGGTGGGCTAGGGCAGATATTTGTCAGCATCCCTTCCTTTGCTATTGGATGGTGGGTGTATTGAACAAAAAGGACTGTGTTAAAGTCAATTTCCCACATGATTGATTAATTTGGTGTTAATGGGTTTATAGGTTTGGATTGATGGGCTGTTTGCTTGGCTAATTGGTCCAGCTGCAGTATCAGATGAGTGAGGGTTGGTTTTTTTCAAGCAGTCCAGTAAGGTTTGATTAAATCCGGGGGTGACTGCTTAAAGGTTTGTGATCTAAGTTGTGCAAGAACTCCAGACTTAGTTGGGTTGGCTATCTTAAAGAGTTCCACCCTTGGATTTCTTAAGTTTGGTTATCTTGGGGATCCACTTGGCTAGGCCTGCTGGAACCATGTTCGGGGGCCATGGTATTCTGGGTTCAGGTGCTTGTCAACCTAGCCTGGCATAATGATTATTTCCAATTGATTATGATCGTTAATAAAAGCTATGGCAATTTTTCTCCAAAACGTTTGTTGTGTGCCTTTACTGTTTATGGTGGTTTGACGGGGGGAAATAGTTGGTCATGGTTATGTAGGTTGTAACCTAAGGGAGAATGCCGAAGTCATGACCTCCTACTCGTTAAACTCTGCCACCGGAAGTAGTTCTCTTCCTGACACTTTGTTCCCCACAAAAATAAGGTGCACTCACAGCATAATAAAAGGATATTACTGAGTGTATATGAACTGTCACACATCTCTACGACTGCACAAGAATATGTTTGTTTGTACTATTTTGGAACCATCTTGTCTATATAACCAAGCCGTTTTTGGAATGGGGTTATGGATTATTTTAATCAAGAATGGATAATGGATATGTTTAGAATATGGAAGCTTGAAGTCTGAAATTCTTCTGTGCATATTCCTTTGCCATCATGTATAATAATAATAGTTTGTTTTTGTAAACCACTGCTAGTTTTACATACCGCTTTAAAGAGACATTTTGTAGACACAGTCCCTGTTCTGTAGAGTTTACAATCTATGCTTTTGGTGTCTGAGGCATAGGGAGATAAAGTGACTTGCCCAAGGTCACAAGGATCCGACTATGGGACTTGAACCAGGTTCCCCTGCTTAAAACAGAGTGCCAGAGTCAGTGTTTTTACTCACTGAGCTGCTCATCTCTGGGCCTACAAAGTGACAGGATAGTAATAGATGTGTACGCAGTGGTACAATATGTACATGTTTCCAACTTTAATGACATATATTTGTTCTGTCTTTTTCTAACCTATGCTTGCCTGATAGACGAAAATAATCTACTTTGGTAGAAGGTAAGGTTCCCAGAATTCTTTAAAAAAAAAAAAAAAAAGCGTTTTTTGGTTGTTACCTGTGACTTTTTTGTTTTACTACATTTATTTTTTTGGACTCTATTTCTGTAGTGCTGCTGACCCTGCATCTTGAAGCCTATGTTGCTCCATCTATTTTATCTATACTCACCTTTACTCCAGAGCGTAGAACTTTGTTTCTTACTTACTAAAGCAGCTCATAATAAGGCTGGTTTATAAAAGTACCCCAATACGTATCTCACTGCTGGTTTCCCATAATTATCAGCTAAAACCAACAAACCTCACAAGCTATTGACTAGATTTTTAGGAGGCTTATTTATCAGTCTCCCAGCTGCTTCTGGCCAACAGGATCTTATTCTTTCAATAACCTGTTGCCGTCTTTGGTAAATACAGATTTAATCTGTTAATGCAAATTATTCTTGGGGTGCTCTTCAATCTGAGCTAGGAACAATACTTTATAAGGCAGATATATAAATACATGGAAGGAGAGTGCATTTGTTTGTTTATACATGAAACACTTTTTTCCCCTACATATACTTTATTCTTCTCCTTCGCCTGTAAACCTTTCTCTTGTACCTGTGCAATTATCTTGGAATATTTAGAGTAGACAATCTAGGCTTGGATTAGTCATAATGTAAGGTATTCTTGGTGTGCATCAGCATTAAACACTTTTTCTACAGGTACTTTATCCTTCACATACACCTTTAAACCTTTCTCTTGTACAGTACCCTTGATGTATGACACTGTGATCCAAATTATTATTATTGCCCTCACAGCAGGGTGGTATCTTAAAACTCTGCTGATAACATTAGACTAGAGATAGCCCCTCCTTGAGGTTCCCTGAGCATGTACTGTATTGCTGTAACTCTTTGGTCAGATAATGAGCTTAATAACTATCTCGAAAAGAAACTCAATGTTACATCTGATATGTTTGCTTTTTGTAAAATGTATTTCTAAAAAACATACAGTAGGTATTATTTGTTTAAAAACTTTAACTTCCTATAAATTAGGTTTCAGCATATCAGCACAAATTCTGTTAATTTCATTACAGCCTTTAAATTAAAATTAATGAGACTGACACCCACAATTAACAATGAAAAATGCAGATCGCTATAATTACTAAAGCAATAACATTGCGCTACATAGAAGATATAAGGTGCTCCACATATTATTTAAAAGTCATACATAAAACATAAAAAAATGACATTTTCAATTTATTTTGTCAGTGTAAAAAAAACAAAATTTCTTACTAAAACCTCTGTCTTTTGGGAATCTCTTGCCATGCATAATTAAGCAAATGTGATTGCAATTAAACCAAGCTTCTACAGTGGAGTTTTAATTAATGCAAATAAGGCATCTACATCTAAGATTAATTTCAGTGAATTAAAAGAAAACAACAAAGCAAATTCAAAAGTGTGGCTTTACTGTGTAAAGGGTAGACTGCAAAACTGGAATATGTTAAAGCTCTCTTTGTGTAATGCTTTATATTATTTCTGTAAGCGGGCATCTTAGGATGCCTTTCTTCTTTGAACACTCTACAAAATAGCGACATCAAAATAAAACAGTGAATATATTGGGACAACTCTGACATCTTTACTCTATGCCTACTATAAGAAAAGGTTACATAAAATAAAATAAAAAATAACTGATCACAAAGGAGTTAACTTTAAAAATAATTTACAGCTATATTATTACATGACGAGATACAGGTCATGTCCCAGTAACGATTCTGGACTTCCGACTACATGTCTTCATCCTGACAATCCACTTAGCCATTTCTGAGGACACATTAACCTCGAAACACTGGATGAACCTGTTGTCCGTACAGTATTTCCCTTTATAAATGAACTCTTCCACACCATCCCCCCACCCAAAACAAACTTCTATACACCTGTAAGTTAAGTGAACATGGGAACGTTAAGTACAAAACTACGAGAGAATCCTAACAGATGCAGCCTACAAAAGGCAAACAAAAAATGACAAAAAATAAAAAATTATTATAGCCATATAAAAGTGATATTGCATAATGTTAAAGTTCTGAACAGCCCAAATAAAAGACGACTAGCTCTCCAAGCATACAAGTAAGCAAATAGTGACATTATATAACCCCAGAAAAATTTTTAAAGCATTTTTCCAACTAATATTTTTCAATACAAATTACCTCCAAGTAACCTTGGCCACTGCACCAGTGAAAAAGCGAGGCATAGCCATCTTAATAATCAAACAATTACCCTTTAATACAGAACTGAAGAAAAAAGATAACCGATACGTAATTATGGTGGACTTTATACAGGGCCTAGCAATGACTATCGCAAATATCTATGCTCCCAATGAAAATAGTTCTACATTCTTTGTAAACTTTGTTGCCTCAATAGCAAAAGGATACAGATGTTACTGTCTGTTCTCTACCACTTGCCGCAGGGCAATCTAATCAGTGCCTATCATGCTGTGAGAATTCTCTAATTTTCACACAAGGTAGCCGTAATGTTACCGTTGTCTGAAAGAGTGCAAAAATTGAAATTTAGCATTATCTGCAATACCGGCCAGAAACAAAAGTCGACGATCGCGAGTTATTGTTTCTTAACAGTCTAATTGCAATGCAAACTGTCACTTACTCCCATTCATGCGCACACGATCTTATATTACACAGATGTTTAGTACTGTATGTACTTTAAGTGTATCTAATTGAAATCTAAAGAGTAATAACGTGAACACACCAAAAAGTATTTTTGAGAATTAAATGTTTTATTTGCACATGATAATAAAGTAAAAATGAATAATACAAAAATACAAAGCCTCTTCTTCCAAATGTAAAATGTTCTTTTATTTTTTTTTATTATTTCAAAATTTTTATTGGTTTTTCAGAGGGTAGGGTACATCATATCATAACACAACAAGCTGGTACAGAAGTCATTGGGTATTTTTTTTAACAAATTGACAATATTAGAGCTTCCGCATAACCTGTTAGGATCCACGAGTATCAAGCCCGCTCTCCATCCGGAGGGGGGGTGTCGATGGAAGTGCACCCATTTCTCCTTTTCAAGAGAAGTAAGGATAGTTAAAAGTGAAAAAGGAAAAAAGAGGGGAGCGAGAGAGAGGGAAAGGGATGGGGGGGAGGAGGGGGGGGGATGGAGCGGCATAAAAGAGGGACGCCCAGGGCTCGACGTCCACTGAGCTCTAGAACAAAGTTTGAGTAATCTATGGGGGTTTAATCGTATGGCCAAGCTTCCCAGGTTTTGTTGAATTTATCTAGTTGTTTTAATCGAGCTGATAGGAGTTCCATCAGACGGACTTCCCTGATTCTGGTGGGGACCATCTCCTTGTTGGGTGCTCTAGTTTTTTTCCATTTTGCCACTATTGAGCGACGGGCTGCCGTTAGTACAAAGGATGTTAATTTTTTGGTCCGAGGAGGGAGGCCTTCTATAGGCTTACCCAACAGAAACATGTTCTTTTATTTTTAATTGAACTGGCTGGCTCTTGGACATCTTGGCCTGTAAAGAAAGAGACAATATTCAATAGTAATACTCGCACATACAGTAGTAGTGTGCTGCGCATGCATCTCGCTGTGGAGTCTTGTTGAAATGCATACATTACTGTAGATTGAATATGTCATCTGAGAAGCACGAGAAATGGCTGCACTTTTTTTTCCCTTGATGCAGTCGACAACCGGCAGTTGGACCTGTACTGTATTGTATGCATGTCACAGTATTTCCGTGCATGCTTGTCATTCTGGAACGTGGTTGAAACACATGTGCTAGATAATCCTACGTGGTGACTAACAGAATTCAGAAAACATGACACTATAACCATTCATAGACGTTTGCTAAAGCTAGTGGACACGTAAAGAGAGGAACACCCACTATCGAAAGACTACACATATAGTTTGGCACCCCACAAATCATACTAAAGAATGGACTACAAATTCCCAGATGCTTCTCTGATCCATAAAATAAGAAAAGTCAAGTCACTGTAAACTAAATTTCTTGGTCCGATCACACATCAGTTGAAATTAAGATAGAGAATTTAAGCTCTCATACAAAGCACCTTCCCTGGAGATTAAATCAATCACTGTTTAAAATTACAGAGATCTTGACAGAGGTACAGTAAACACAGAGTTACCTCAGTATTTTCAAAAGAAGCAGGACAGTGTCACATCTCAACTACATTATGGGAGGACCAGAGGCAGTTATTACAGGCAAATTAATCAGTATAGCATTTCACAGAAAGTGAATTAGGCTAGATAGGATTAATTTACTAAAAAAACAAAATACAGGAACTAGAGTACAAACATAAACAAACCTTAAATCTATGCCTAGCGTCAGAGGCAGAGAAGTCTCTGATGTGGACTAAGAGACTTTTATGAGAAGGCAAATAAGGCTGATTCCATGTTGGCAGCATGGAAAAAAAAACAGCAAACTGTACAATAAAATACACTCAATAACGCAAAGCACAGGACATGCCACCTCTAACCCTGATCTAATAGCTAATGTGTTGACTGCAACTATACGGCAGAAAAAATACAGACCAAGCTAAACCAAGCCCAGAATTCACATACAAATAGCTAGATGCCTTGGGACTCCTTAGACTACATTTTTGGGGAAAATTCTCACTAGACAAACCAATCTCCAATGTGGAAACTGCAGAAACAATGAAAGCCCTAAAGTCCAAAAGGCCTCAGGTCCAGATGGACTCCCAAACATATACTGTATAATAAAAAATTCCCCAAAGTACAAATCCCCCAAATGCAAAAATTATATCATTCAATACTTCAAGGGGATAACTTGCCCCAAAACATGCTTCAAGCAAAAATATCTGTAATCCATAAAGATGGAAGGGACCCCACTAATTGTATAAGCTTTAGGCCAATCTTCCTGATTAATACAGGCATAAAAATCATCTAAAAAATACTAGCAACACGATTGAATTCGTTTTTACCCAAACTGATCCATCCGGACCAGGTAGACTTTTTCCCACTAGACAAAGAGGGCCTAATATGAGGAAGGCAATAGACATTATATCACACTCCAAAAAAACAAAAAATATCAATGATGCTTCTAGCACTTGATGCTGAAAAGGTGTTCTATGGAATAGATTTGAGTTATAAGAAAGCTGTTCTGCAGGCATTTGGCAGAGGAGGGAGATTCCTCAAAGCAATGCTATCATTATACATGACCCCAAAAGCCAAAGTGGCCTGCCTGGGAACTACATCAGACACAATATATATAAAAGGGAGTACAAGACAGGGATGTCCCCTACCCCTCCTCCTGTTTGCCCTGGCTATTGAGCCCCTAGCAGCTAAGATTATAGCAATAAAGAGATAAGCGGGGTACTATAGCGAAAGAGATGTACAAAATGTCCCTGATCACAGACAACATACACCTTACAATCTGAAGGCCTCTAATCGCTCTATTCAACTTAACTAAGGAGTTGAGCACATTAAAATCAGTATAAGGATTTCAAATAGATTAAAGCAGAGGAGAGGAACTGAAGATTAATCTCCCCTCGCATACAGTTAAACTAATAACAGTGAATTTCAACTACAGTATAAATAAAAAAGTCAGGAAATGTAATATTTGGGAGTACACCTGACAAACTCATACAATTCCCTGTACCTGGCTAACTACCCAAAACTAATCAAAACAATAAAAAAAAGTCATGAATGTCTGGACAAAATATAAAATCTCATGGATTGGTTGGGTCCAATCAGACAAAAGGAATGTCCTACTTTTGTACCTCTTTTAGACATCACCTGTTCCATTGGTAAATAAATAAATTGTAGAACTTCAAAACAAGATTAAAGAGTAGAGATGGGCAACTTTGGGGGGCAGATATGAATCCACCTTGAATCTTCCAGTTCCTTTGGCCAGGAAATTTCCACAGAGGGGTAAAAAAAAAAAGAATAAAAAAAAGGTTTGAAGCAGGGTGTCTCTGGAGCTGACCCTAATTAATTTCAGCTCTGTAGACTCTGTTCTTACTGAGATACATACTTCCGTAGGGGGTGCAGGTAATCTCTGTGCTGTTTAAATGTCCCAGTTACGTGGGCCAATAGGAAGCCATGACCTGGACATTTAAACTGCAGAGAGATACCAGCAGCACCTACAGAGGTGTGTATCTCGGTAAGCAAAGGGTCTCTGGAGCTAAAATTAATTAAAATATATATTTTTGATGCTGTGTGTGAATTCACATTTAAAGGGAAGGAATCACATGGTATATCAACCAGTCAGATCACTTGATCTACCATGTGATTGCTTCATTATGCCTGAAATTTCATTTTCTGTAAAAAATGACAGGATCACATGTGACTGATCAAATGTGACATCACAGGCCTTATATAAGGCTTGTTGTATTTTATGTAACCATGTTATGGATACATTATATTTGATATATGTATAATGTTTCATATTGTTATTAATGAATCTTATATGTTTTTATTATACTCTGTAACCCATATCTGATGATATAATATAGCTTTAATACAAATCGATTGATGCACTATATATCCTTCTAAGATTGGACATCACATCTTTACCAATACTTATTGTATAATCACTATTGTTGCCACTACAATATAGTGTCCACAATCACAATAAGTATTTTCTAAAACAATATTACTAATTAATTATAGTTGATTGATTTCTGCTGAAGCAGAAGTTATTTCTAATCAGACATGGGTGTAACAAACTACTGCCTGACGAAGCACATGAGTGTGTGAAACGCGTTGTTCTATAGAGTACACTTGCTGTCCAGTAAAGCTGCCGCTTGGTGAGCTTCAGATCACATGACTTGGGAGTGAGACGTGTCTGACTGCAGCATATGGGTCACACGAACCCAGAAGTGGCAGAGCAGCACGGAGAAACAGCGGATCCCAGCAAGCGGCAAACTCTGTTCAAAGATCCTCTCTGCCTCTCAGCTCCTTGATTACCAACTAGGCAGCATGGACAGACCTTTTTATGACCCATTGAATTGCAGACACCTTATATGCAAGGCTACACTTGCCTTATTTTGTACTGCATTATACATCTTACCTTCACTTTTGTTGCACTCTGTGTTTGTTTTTGCATGGTTGTCCTGTCCACAGAGCTTGTCGTCAGTGATTTGGTGGAAGTGGGAAGACTCCCACACACAGTAGCTGCAGGAAGGAGAGGTTGTTCTACATTTGAATATTTAGAAAGCACGAGCGAGGGTCATACAGAAAGCGATTACTTCAACTTATTGCTGCCAAAGGTGGTTCTACAAGCTATTGAACCATAAGGTATACTTAGTTTTTCACACATGGCGTCTCCATTTTGCCTTTATTTTTGTTAAATAAATCATGACACGGTGTAATTATGTCATGTGTTGTTGTTCATCTGAGGTTGTATTTACGTAGATTGTTATTATGTCCTGATATGTAAAACCATAGAATTCAAAGAGGCTGTAGTTTCTTTTTCACACAACTGTATGTGTGTGTATATATATATATATGTATATATATATATATATATATATATATATATGTGTGTAAATATATATATAAAACAAAGACAAAAAGAAGCGCCAGCTCCATGGCATAATATTGTTTGTAAAATTGTCAATTTTATAAAAAAGCAGAAAGTGGCCGCCAGGAATTGCACTCACTTAATATAGTGAAAAAGCATTCAAGGGAGACAATCTGTAAACCAGCTGAGACTGTAGGAGGGTAGAAAGCCAGATATTGCTGTAGATATACATAAGCAGTAAATGAGGATACTGTACTTATCCGTGGCTGGATAGAAGATGGTAGTCAGTGTAAGCAGGAGGGGTGGTGGTGTTAGGCAGGTAGCTGAAACACCATCGGGTGTAGTAGGAAAATATCCAATTGTCAGCTACTTTACTCCATGTGCCTGACGTGAAATCATAGTCCCAGCATTCAGACCTTAGAGCACCCAACTCCGCAATTAGAACTCTGTTTTGCCCGGAAGTATCCTCTACC
This sequence comes from Ascaphus truei, assembly GCA_036426205.1. Taxonomy (NCBI): domain Eukaryota; kingdom Metazoa; phylum Chordata; class Amphibia; order Anura; family Ascaphidae; genus Ascaphus; species Ascaphus truei. The sequence continues at coordinate 16,934 of WSYH01002763.1, read as the reverse complement.
TTTCTTCGTGTGTGCTAGGAAATTGGCAGACATCGACACAGCCTCAACCTGCGTGATGACGTCAGTGCGTCACTATGTCACGACGTCCTGACTAGTTTCATCACGTGAGTGACTTTTTCAAAGGAAAGGAAAGTAGCTGCAAGAAAGAGAAGTTGTTCTACATTTGAACATTTAGAAAGCACGAGCGAGGGTCATACAGAAAACGATTACTTCAACTTATTGCTGCCAAAGGTGGTTCTACAAGCTATTGAATCATAAGGTATACTTAGTTTTTCACACATGGCTTCTCCATTTTGCCTTTATTTTTGTTAAATAAATCATGACACAGTGTAATATGTCATGTGTTGTTGTTCATCTGAGGTTGTATTTACGTAATTTTAAGACCTGCTAAGGAACAGATGATTGTTATTATGTCCTGATAGGTAAAACCATAATTCTAAGAGGCTGTACTTTCTTTTTCACACAACTGTATGTGTGTGTGTGTATGTATATATATATATATATATATATATTTTTTTTTTATTTATATATATATATATATACAGTATAATCAAAAAATAAATAGATGATACCGTTCTGTGGCTAACGAAATGCTTTTGTTTGTGCGAGCTTTCGAGATACACCGATCTCTTCTTCCGGCGATGTTACAATGAATGAAGCAAGCAAAAGCTATCCTATAAACAGTGTCTATTGGAATGTTATCTGTGCTGGTCCTTCCCCCGGTGTGGATGTATTTTATGGCTGGAGGTGTCAAAAGGTTACTGAAAGCAAGGGATGAAAGAGTGTGTATGTGTATCAGTGTGAATTAACATGAATCGAGAGCCCACAGTATATACAGTGCTTTACAAAAGGTGTGTGTGGAGTGGGAGCGGATATAAATGGTGTGGGTGGGTGTGGAAATGTGAGAGTAAGTAGCATAACTGAAAGTGTGTGTGGATACTATGTGGTCCCTATTGGCGTATAGGGATGGAAAAACAAGGAGTATAAGTATGTGTGAGAGCCAGCTGTGTGTGCATACATATAGCACAGTATGTACAGACATGGCCTATAGCGCTCATGGGAAGAGAGTTCACTTGTGTCAGTAATGACTCATAAAATTTCGATCTCTGTTTAGGCCACTGCTAAGTGTCCCGAACAGTTGCATAAATTTGTATTCATGCTACCGTCTCTCTTTCGGTGTTTTAAGATTACCTTTGAGTATGGCAACCCTCAGATCGTTCATCTTATGGCCAGAGTCAGAGAAATGTTCGCCAACAGGACTGTCTCTTGTTCCGCGTGTGATGCTGTGGCGGTGCAGGTTCATTCTCTTGTTTAGCCCCTTTCATCCCTTGCTTTCAGTAACCTTTTGACACCTCCAGCCATAAAACACATCCACACCGGGGGAAGGACCAGCACAGATAACATTCCAATAGACACTGTTTATAGTATAGCTTTTGCTTGCTTCATTCATTGTAACATCGCCGGAAGAAGAGATCAGTGTATCTCGAAAGCTCGCACAAATAAAAGCATTTCGTTTGCCACAGAACGGTATCATCTATTTATTTTTTTATTATTGAAGCTCGGCTAACACGGTACTGATACCTCTACATGTATATATATATATATATATATACATATATATATATGTAGCCATGCTGTAAAATGGCTGCAGTCATTTCTCCTGCTGACAGTAAGGCCTGGTAAGTTATGGGCATGCCAGCAGTAATTATGGAGGTTTGCCCTCACACCCTGGTGAGGTGCCCTATGTATGGATCGGAGTGGTCACAAGCTCTGACTCCATGGTTAGTGATGTCAGAGTTGTGCCAGCCCCCAGAGGATACATAAGGCACAGCACTGATCAAAAGTTAGTTGTTGCTAAGCTGTTGGAGGATTAGGTAATAGCTCCTTCCAGTTCTGGAATGAGTAAAGAGTGATTCTGTTCTAAGTTGCTGATTATGAGACTGTGACCAGGGACCTGGCACAGGGCAGATATCCCTGCGGGGATAGGGAATCCCTACATTAGGTGGACTATACCTTTCAAAGGGAAGCCGCTGAACAATTATGTGTGGCTAAAGAACACCCACTGCAAGGGGCAGCTAGCCCACATCCATCAATAAAGATGACCCTGTTGAAATATACTCTCGTGTGTAGGTGTGGAGTCATTACACAGAGAGAAGCACCACAGAGGAGTTCCTCACCAGGACCATCCACAAGCTCAAGCTGGGATCCTGATGAGGTGGAGGCGCTGCACTGGATCTAGGTAGGACTCAAGCACACTATCTCAGCTGCCTGTCTGGGTTGGCAATCCCCACACAACATCATGCGGGAGACTCAGGAGTCCTGTTGCCAACAGGTGCACCACCAGACATCACACTGTAATGGGGACTGGTTAGACCACAGGGGCCAATATGAGATTGGGTGGGTCAGGCTAGTCCAGAAAACCCGTTACATATATTAAACACAGAAATGGTGCCGCAGTCAAATCAACTCTGAGAGACCTAATAATATACAAAACCAGATATCACGATAAAAGTAACCTTCTGGCGGTGCTACCCACCCAAATAAATTAATAAACACAAAAAGAAAAAAGAAGGGTCAAAATAAGGGAGCACTCAAATAGTATGTAATAGAAAAATTGAAAAATGGACTTTATTAGCAATGCATCATAAAAACACAAGATACAAACTCAAACACATACCACATAAAAACTGCTGCAAAATATATTTAATAATAACTTAACACAAATCAACCCCTGACCTGAAAAGACCAAATAGTAAGAGTTCCAACAGAATATAACAGAACCAGTGGAAAGAAAATTCCCCTAGTAATGAAACAAAGATCGGCCGATCAAAGTGAGAACTCAACAGATAATATAAATGGACAAACCAGAGCGCAGAAAAATTAGTCAAAAACTGTGAATCAGATATCAAAGACATTACAAATATAGCATAGAATAACACAATAACATAACAGTCACAGAATAATAATTGCTGGGGGAGATGTCTAACGTGCAGCAGAAAATATCCAAATGGCTTAAAAAATAATAATAAATAATGAGGGTAAAGCCACAAGGGTAAGTTTACAAAAGACCCTGTGAAAGATGCTGGAACAGCCTAATGCTGATTGTAAGTAGCAGGCAGTAGTGAGAAGTGAGCTGACAGCCCAGCAACAGTGGACACTAAAGCATAGGGCAAAAATGGCAGTGAGGAAGTCCCCTTAAGCTGACAGCCCAGTAGCAGTGAGCACTGAAATGTAGGACAAGTAAGGCAGGTAAAGCAGCAAGTCCCCATGGGCTAGCAGCCCAGCATCAGTAAGAACTGCAAGCGTGAGGCAGACAAAGCAGCACAGTACAGACCAGCTGCAGGAGTCCCAGCACAGAGAAAATAACAGCAGTGTAGTCCACACGTTCCACACGGGTCTGGGAGTCTAGAGGTATTGAAAGGGTGAGAGGGTTGTCTCTGCTCCGCTCCTACGCTAATAAAGTCCATTTTTCAATTTTTCTATTACATACTATTTGAGTGCTCCCTTATTTTGACCCTTCTTTTTTCTTTTTTCTGGGGTGCATCGTCTTGTCTATTTGAAAATACATTGTGTTCAAGTTTTTTTACTCTTTTCGTTTAAGCATATTGAAAGTGAAATTGGAGTATCTATATGATAGAAAGCTATATATGATAGATTCTATATTAGTATATTTATATTATTAGATTAGGGACTAATTAAGTTGGTGGGTAAACTTAAAGTTGACAAAACCCTAACGTAACTTTGTATATATATATATATANNTGTGTGTGTGTGTGTGTGTGTGTGTGTGTATGGTATTATATAATATATAATATAATATATATATATATATATAATATATATATATATATACATTGGTTGACAAATCACCAAATCAACAATCTACTCGCCACACAAAAAAATCTACTTGCCACCTAGTACCAAACGTGTGCTGCTTGGGCCAATATTTACTCGCCCGGGGGTTAAAATCCACTCGCCCGGGGCGAGCAAATGTATAGGTTTGTCGAACACTGTATATATATATATACACACCCAGTGAGAGTGGGAGCGGCGTGTTGGGACCCATCCTCTACCTCTCTATACCGGGACTCAGCTGGAGGCTTTTCACCCCTTACTTGTGGGTGATGTTTTCGGACTGTAATTAACCTTATGGATTTTGCTACCACACTTTTGCTACCACACTTCTTGTGTCTGGAAGCTTTGATTCGCAGTAACATTTATTTGACTGCTCATTGCTATAGTTCCAGACCCTGCATTTCTTTTTTCCATTGGTTGTTTCTATCCCTGCCTCCATACTTGCTGTGTGTGTCCCTTTTAGGTAATGGTTTTGGCCCCTTCCCATTCATTTTTATCTTTTTCTCCCCTGTTTTTACTTTGTAATAAAATCGTTTATTTTCTGATACAATCGAGTGCCCTTTAAGGTTTCTTTTTTGTTATAGTTTTATATATATATATATATAATATATAATTATGTGCAGAATAAATGATTCTTCAGTATTGGTTGATACCTTTTTTATTGGACTAACAATTTATGTCATAGGACAAGCTTTCAAGAGTTCTGCGCTGCCTTTTACATGGTACCTGATTAATTAGTGCTCAGGTAACAGGGAAGGGGACACACCCTGGAAGGTGTTGGGTCCTATGTACCTCCCCTCAAAAAAAAAAATATATTATATATATATATATATATATATATATATATACAGGTAAACCCCGTTATAACGCGCCTCGCTATACCGCGATTCGGTTATAACGCGGTTTTCCCGTGGCTCACACTGCACACACTGACACACTGCTCATTGCTCACACTGCACCCACACTGCACACTGCACACACACTGCTCATTGCTCACACTGACACACTGCACCTGCACACTGCACACTGCACACACACTGCTCATTGCTCACACTGACACACTGCTCATTGCTCACACCACACACACACACACACACACACACACACACACACACACACACACACCACACACACCCACACACACACACACACACACACCACACACACACAAGACACACACACACACACACACACACCACACACACACACACAACCCACACACATCAATCAGCCTACCTTGGGGATGATTGGTGAGGCATGTGGCTACGGGGGGGGGGCGCTGCGTGCCGCTGGGGTGGTTGGGCTGCGGGAGGGGGTGGATGGCTGCGGGTGCCCCCGTGTGTGGGGGCGGGTGGGATGGCCCGGTGCAGCGCGGGGGGCAGGTAAATTGGGGTAGGTTGGCGGGTACGGCCCGGGGCGGGGGGTGAACGTCATTGGGTTGGGGCCCTGCGCTGCGGCGGAGTGACAGGACGACCCTGCCTACGGCGGGGCGATGGGGCCCGGTCCTGCGAGGGGGAGGTGGTGACGGTGCTGGGGGGGTTGATGCTGCGGGGGTCCAGGCGGCTGATCACCTGTTCCCCGGGCCTCCCTCTCGCGCCGGAGCTGATGACGACTTATATATATACAGTGGTTGACAAATCACCAAACAATCTACTCGCCACACAAAAAAATCTACTTGCCACCTAGTACCAAACGTGTGCTGCTTGGGCCAATATTTACTCGCCCGGGGGTTAAATCCACTCGCCCGGGGCGAGCAAATGTATAGGTTTGTCGAACACTGTATATATATATATACACACCCAGTAGGAGTGGGAGCGCGGTGTTGGGACCCATCCTCTACCTCTCTATACCGGGACTCAGCTGGAGGCTTTTCACCCCTTACTTTGTGGTGATGTATTCGGGACTGTAATTAACCTTATGGATTTTGCTACCACACTTTTGCTACCACACTTTCTTGTGTCTGGAAGCTTTGATTCAGCAGTAACAATTTATTTTGACTGCTCATTGCTATAGTTCCAGACCCTGCATTTTCTTTTTCCATTTGAGTTGTTTCTATCCCGTGCCTCCATACTTGCTGTGTGTGTCCCTTGTTAGGTAATGGTTTTGGCCCCTTCCCCATTTTATCTTTTTCTCCCCTGTTTTTACTTTGTAATAAAATCGTTTATTTTCTTGATACAATCGAGTGCTCCTTTAAGGTTTCTTTTTTGTATAGTTTTTATATATATATATATATATATATATATAGTGCAGAATAAATGAGTTCTTCAGTATTAGGTGATACCTTTTTTATTGGACTAACAATTTATGTCATAGGACAAGCTTTCGAGAGTTCTCCTCTTTTCTTCAGGTCAAGCAATACTGATATACAAAGGATTCAATGACTAAAGCAGTGTAGAGAGAGGGGAAAAAAAAAAAAACAACAGATATTTACTGTAGATAAGGTAGGGTGTTAAGTGTTTGAAGCCAGGGGACAGTGTCAAAGAAAGGTGGGGAAGAAGAGAGAAGAGAGGAGAACTCTTGAAAGCTTGTCCTATGACATAAATTGTTAGTCCAATAAAAAAGGTATCACCTAATACTGAAGAACTCATTTATTCTGCACTATCGCAACTGGACTAACACGGCTATTTTCTGCTTTATATTGGTGCTGCGGGGGTCCAGGCGGCTGATCACCTGTTCCCCGGGCCTCCCTCTCGCGCCGGAGCTGATGACGACTTCCGGCAGTTTTTTTTTCTTCTGTTCTCTCGCGGGAAGGGGCTGGGAGGGAGAGGGAGGAGGCATGTGGCCCGCATGTAGGGCTTCCGGACACCTCTTCCTTCCCTCCTCACTCCCTCCCGAACAGGCGCGCGGCGGCCATTTTTTTTTAAAATTAGCGCGACCCCGTTATTAACGCGGTGGTCTCGGGGTGGACCCCGAGGACCGCGTTATAACGGGGTTTACCTGTATATATCTATGTGTTTATATATGAGATCAGAGGGGATGTAGAAAGTATGTGTGTATATATATAGATATATATATATCTATCATAGATATACACAGATAATCATTGCTAAAAAGATATACATGCAATGAAAAAACAGAACGGTATCGACTATATGTTTTTGATTATTATGCTCGGCTAACACGGTACAGATACCTCTATATCAGGCCTGCAAAACATACGGCCCGCGGGCCGCATGCAGCCCGCCTGGACTCCCTGTGCGGCCCGCGATGCCCTCCTCCCCCCCACCCCCCAGCCCACTCTGCAGACACAGGAGGGAAGAAGCGCCAGCATTTTTACACGCTCCCCACCCCCTCCTGAGCCCGCTCTGCCGAGCGCTAGCATTGTGATGGCCCCCCCCCTCCCAACCCCCTCTGCCTATTAGGGAAGGAGTCAGCAGTTTGATGCGATCCCCTGCAGGCAGAGGAGAGAAGGAACAGAGCTGAGGCCGGTCTGACTGCAGAGGGTGGGGGCGGGGTTAGTGACAGCGGAGCCTGTTAGTGAGAGCAGGAAGTGAGGTGCCTGCTGCCAGGGACCAAGATGGCTCCCCCTCCCTCCAGCCATGCTCCACAGTGAAAGGTAGGACACCCCCCCCCCCTGCAGCTGCTCCTCAGAGCTAGTGACAGTGTGTCAGTGTGTCAGTGGCAGAGTGTCAGAGTGGCAGTGGCAGGGTGTCAGTGTGGCAGTGGCAGGGTGTCAGTGTCAGTGAGGTAAGGTGCAGCGGGAGAGTGAGGTGCAGGGGAGTGAGGTGAGGTGCAGGGGTGAGGGAGGTGTAGTGGGGTGATGTGAGGTGCAGGGGGGTGATGTGAGGTGCAGGGGGTGATGTGATGTGAGATGCAGGGGTGAGAGTGATGTGAGGTGAGGTGCAGGGGGGGAGGAGCAGGGGGGTGGGATGTGTGTGGTCTGCAGGGGGGTATTGTGTGTTATGTGGAGGGGGTGTATTGTGTATGGGTGAGGGGGAGAGATGGGGGTGTGAGATAGAGGGTGAGTCTCGCAAAGGTTGATGATGAGGGGTGCTGGGAGAGATATGAGGATGATGGGGTGCTGGGGCAGATATACTGTATGAGGATGATGAGGGGTGCTGGGAGAGATTGAGGAGGGGTGCTGGAGGAGATATGAGGATGATGAGAGGTGCTGGGGAGATATGATTGATAATGATGATGATTTTACCCGTGCGGCCCGAATCTGTTTTTCTTGGAGCAGTTCGGCCCTTTTTGCTTTACAAGTTGTGCAGGCCTGCTCTACATCAATGTATACAGTATATATAAATATTCAGCGCTAAAAGATGTACAATAAATGTAAATCCTTAACCAATAGAAGATATTAATCAACACAACAATGTACCGGTGTTTAAAAAAAAGGATACTGTATAGGGTAGATGGCCCAGATGATTCCTGGGGTCTGAGTAGCTTCTGTGGAGTAAACCAGTTTCCAAAAGGATCTAAAAAACAAAAAGCAGAAGTGCATGCCCCATAGTGAATTATCGTTTTAATACATATACTAGGTTGAAAAAATCTTTTCAATGCACACTCACAAACAGAAAATAGCATTGTTGAAAAACCTGATAACAAGTGGGAAACTCTGCTGAGCTGTATTCATGGAACCACACTGGAGACAAGATGGATCAGCTCCCTGCTACAACCTCCAGTCTTGTTGGCCTCCGTTGGGCTCAGAGTGTAAGAAACTGTCCCAGCAGCGTGATGAAGAGAGAAGCATTCAGCGTTTAGCAGCTGATGTAGAAGCTGGCAAACAGCTGAGCAGGGGAATCCCAGATTTTGTCCGCGATCGGGAGGTGGGGCTAGATGCAGTGCGTCAAATGACGTGACTGCAGGATCCACCAATAGGAGAGGCCCTACGCGTTTCATTGCAACAAAAACCCTCCACAGTAAAGCATATAGCAACTGTAAGTATTACTGTATATTCATTCATTTGCAAGTCTTAGACAGGTCTGCAGGGTTGCAGACCTGTCTAAGACATCCCCCCTATTGGAGGTAAGTATGTCGTGAAGCATAGGGCCCCCAGAGCTGAAATTAATCCAATTAAAAATAAAAATAAAAAGAAATATTAATAATAAGGAATTTGGAATCAGTCCATATAATGAGTATATATTTATTTTAGGCAGTGAAGGGTTAACTCCCTCTCTCTGCAGGCAGACCACACCCTAGACCAGTGGTTCCCAAACTTTTTCGGTTCAAGGCTCCATAAGGCGATCAGGATTTTTTCAAGGCTCCCTAAGGTGATCAGGATTTTTCCACGGCGCCCAAAGTGAGAACAAAATTGTATATACATACCTAACAGTTGGAGAGCGCGGTTGGTCTGTCTCTCACACAGACTCTCACTCTCTCAAACACGCTCACACTCACTCTCTCACACACTCTCTCATACACTCTCTCCCACACTCTCTCTCACACACTAACACACACTCTCACACACTCTCTCTCTCTCTCTCTCTCACACACACGTACTCTCTCTCTCACACACACTCTCTCTCTCACACACACTCTCTCTCTCACACACTCTCACACACTCTCTCAAAAAAAATCCTGGCAGTGTGCCAACATGCTGCCTGGCGCATCGCTAGCGCACTAAATCCTGTCACCCCGTGGTGACCGGGCGACAGGATTTATCAAGGTGCACGGCCACGCAGGGGGCCCAGGCCCCCTGACCACAGAGCCCGGGATGCCAGTAGCCCCTGCCGTCAACAGAAATCATGGGGACTGGGACAAACATTTTAAGCAGCCCCCCCCCCCCCCCCCC